>KZ870901.1:22895-47273 GCA_003456935.1 Machilis hrabei | reverse complement strand
TAAATATTCTGAATGCTAATAAATAGACATATCCTTTCTGATTGCACAAGAACGCATTTTCATGAGCGTGTGTTCATTTATTATTCGAACACCTAATTCAAAGAAAAATTAAAACATTTAAATAAAACGTAGAAATCTATATTTCTACACTGGTGTAGTGGTGTGATTCGGTAGGTACGGTACGATAGTTGGTGCGCTTTTGCTAGGTAACTACCGGTAACTATCGAGTAAACGCAGTATGTTAGTCAATATACAGTATGACGTTGTATGTAGGTCTTACGTTTACAACCACCCTTACTTAACCTTCCAACACATAGACCTTGAAAAGTATTAATCGTAGAAAATGTTTTTTTTTTAAACACACCGGTATATTACTGTAGTTTTCAATTGCTAATAAAGTGTTATCAATTGTTCTCCAGCCTTTCCTAGCGTGTCTCCACAAAGATGAAACAACTATGAATATGGGCGTTAGATCCCCCCCCCTCCCCCCCCCACAAAAAAGGTACATTTGGATTACCTAAATACTGCAAGCAGAAAGATCCATACATGCACTCTGGGAGTTTGTGAGCACTGACGGAACAACTTATTTACAGATACATACTAGAAGTGGTGAACTATGTTATTGTATCTTATTTTTGCAAAATGAATAATTTAAAATCCGATTAAGCTTCATTATTTTCCGGAACTATAATAACTTTAATATATTCACAAATTATTGAGTGGTAATGTACACCCATTACTAATTCTTAAAATGAAATAACATTGGATATATCGTTATATAGCTCCAATAAGTACTACACTGGAAATTATGAAATGACTAGAATGACCATTTAAGGATTATAAAACTATTCTTAATCTTTAAATCCAGATAAAATTATGTTAAACTACATCGTGACAACGTCCACCTAGTTTTGAATGTAGAATTTTACCTCCAACTATAATTATTTGCACAAGCCCTGTGAATAAAGGAAATGGTTGAATTTATTCCACTTTCGTCAGGAAACCATCACATTCTCGAGTTGAAACGCAGAAATCAGTGTTAATTGTACTTCCTTCGATAACCAAGACATTTGGCAAGTTCTATAGTTTGTGTACAGATGGCCTGGAATGTGTACTGAAAATGCAACGTAGAGTCCGATCACCTTCCATAGTGTCTAAAATATTTATTGTGTGTATATATTTCATTTTCTCAAAGGTTTTCTAAGAAAATATATACTGTAATAGCAGTAACTTATTTTCTGGAGATGTGATTATCACGAGCTAAAAAATCAAAGTTCTATGCACTCTCAACGTTCAATTATTTTAAAATGGACTTCCAACACCTTGCAACAAATGCCTAATTTAATGGAGTTAGAAGGTCTGATCTAATCGAGGTATTTGTTTGTATGAGAGAGGCTTAAAATAAAGAGATAAAAACTCATTTTTAATGCTGTCGGACATGTTTATATAGGCTTTGTTAATCGTATCTCTTCACTGATGCAAAGAGGAAACGTTGAGGTTCAACTAATGGAGGGATTAGGTTGGCCTAAAAGCTCATTTGAGGGTCTTTGCTTTCATCGAGTCTAAGCAGCGACGATCCCCAAACCACAGCTTTTGCGAATCTTATTGCAATCACAAGACCTCACTGACACCTATGGAGATATGTAATTAGATAAGTTCAGTAAATATCTCCTTTTAACACTCTCAACGGTTGAACTTCAACACAATTATTTATATTATTATTAAAAAATTAGTTTTTTTACAGTTAGGTTTGACTGTAAAGAAATCTTGGGCTTTAGCTGATAATTAACTAAATGTACACCATACATGTCCCCAAAAGTCAGTTGCTTCTTTCAGTATATCAAAAACTAGAACATCAAATAAAAAGGGGCATACGGAATTATAATTTGCACAGATAGCCTTCAACTTTGGTATTATTAAGGAGGTAATCTTATTTAAAGTGGCTTCCAGGGAATTACTTAAAAATGTTGATAAGAATGGTTTATTATGTAGTACATCATTTACAAATCCTTTTGACGAAACTTAATGACACAGGTCAAATTCTAATATCTGTACCCAAAACAAGCTATTCGCCAATAATATTTATTATTATTATTCATTTCTCAATTAAGTGTATACACAATCAAAGCATACGTGAGGGATCAGGTGTTAAATCTTCAAATGCCTTTCACTCTTGGGCATTGCAACTTAAAAAAGCCCTTGTGACAAAACTTTATTCTTACCGAATTAATAAATATATCAAATTTATTGCTTCCGTAACGAACTTGTTTCGAAAGTACAAGTGGCGTAGAAATAACGAATAACTCTACTCATTGTACTTTATTATGAATTTTGTAGTAAAATATTCACTATGTTCTTGGTAGTATCCAACAGATAAACACTTTGTGAATGAACTACAATGTAGATTTAAGGAAATGTTTTGAAATTACTAATTTATCAGACGTATATATTTTATTGAAATCTTTTAAGTAGGTACATTCATTAATCATTCCGTCAACACTGTATATAGTTGTAAGTGAAAGACACGAAGAAAACATCTTTCGTATATAAGATGTATAATATAAATCGCCAATTTATGACTGAAATAGTTTGTTTGTACTAGATGGCTCTTTAACGATATATATTTTGCACATAAAGTTAGTACTTTTTGTTTTGCAAATCGTGCGTAAGATATAAACAACAACAATAGTTGAAACTCCACTGCCTTGTTACTTAACTTCAGTTATTATTATGAAAATGAGCATTGAAGGTAGTATGTATTTCGTAGATCGTAACAAGTACATTGCTCACTATATTAATTAAAACATGTAGCTGGAAAAAATAATTAAAAATATAACCGCTTTATCAAACAAATATTTGTATAATTTGTTAGTTACTGTTATTCTAAATTAAACAGTCTTTCAGTTGAGAAAATTATTCTTTACAACGTACAATGTTCAACTTTATTAAATATGTCAAATTCTAGGAGTAGAACCACAAAACACGGAATTTTTTGGCATTTCAGTAAGCGGTTTCCAAAGAATTAGGTCATATAATCATTCATTTAAAAAATCAATGAACGAAATGGTACTATTTGAGTCTAATTAATAATGCATCAATACACTTTATATTTCTGACCAACAGATCAAAAGGTGATGATTTCGTTCAGGCTCAATCGTAAACAAAAAAACTTCACTATGACAATCGTATATTCTAAATAAAATACGTATATTGATATACATAATACATAAGTAAAACCTCCCCAACAAAAACAGTCAGTGCATGGCTTAATTGATGATGATGATGATGTTTGCTTAACGGCGCGTCAACAAATAAAGGTTATTTGCGCATGGCTTAATTATAATAATTAGTTCACTTCACCAAAATGTTCAAAATATACATATCCGTGGCTGTGTGCACGTTGATTTAGAGCAAAACCTAAAAAAAACACAGATATGTGTCCAACATCACGCAAAATTTGGTGGTTTCCACTTAAAGATTGCTTCTTGTATAAATTTGGTGGTTTCCACTTAAAGATTGCTTCTTGTATAATGATGTCCATTGAGGGTCAAGCAAGACTTTTCCAAGGCCACAGCATGTGACTTGTGAAAGATTGATTGCTACCAGCTATACTATAATACACCAGCTTTAGCCTTACAGCCTGTGGAAGTCCCCCTGGGAGAAAACTATTACGTTATGTTCTTGTGTTTGGAGATACACTGTAGAAGAACGTGCAGTCCCATAGAATGGGTAATTGTTAAGTATTAATCAGAAGCCCTTATCTTCAAACAGCAAGACAAATATACGCTCTAGAGCTTAGAGTCAGAGCCTNTGAGATAATATGTACATGAATGTCCTTGTGACAAAGTCCCATTCATTATCTCCTTCTACAAGCAACATAGAAATTGAAATCTGTAGTTCAGAGCAAGACGTACGAAGTGGATATCATATAAGGCTAGTAATTCTACATTAGGTAATGAATGGTATCAATGTTTAAAAATCTCTCCTTAAATAAAATAATGAAATAATCAGATATTCTATTGATTCATTACACAACTATTAATACAATAAGCAATTAATCTATTACAGTTCAAGTTCCATTTCACATTAAAATTATCAATTATAACATAATTATATTTGAATATTAAATTATTGATTCGTATATGATAAGCTTTGAAAGAGATGCGTGCACAACAATATGAAAGTCCAAAACACAAATATACCGACTTAATACAGCATTTTCTAACTACAACCAAAACACTCTGAGCATTTGGCAACATGGTGTCTAGTTCAAGGATAAATACAATTTTTGACATTGGTTGTGAACTCAGCGTTTTCACTAAGTACTCCTCCCTTTTAAGCCCAAGTAAGTAAATTCGTCTAGCTCAAATTAAAAAAGAAAATGTAAAAATGTGGAAGCTAAGGGGATAGTCCTGCATGCTTTATGAGAATTTAACATGTAGGCCCCGGAGCCTATGTTAAATTCTCAT
This sequence comes from Machilis hrabei, assembly GCA_003456935.1. Classification (NCBI taxonomy): domain Eukaryota; kingdom Metazoa; phylum Arthropoda; class Insecta; order Archaeognatha; family Machilidae; genus Machilis; species Machilis hrabei. The sequence goes on along the minus strand of KZ870901.1, from coordinate 42,804 downwards.
AAAGTGTGCAGCAATAATTTTTTTAGTACCAAAATAAAACGTATGCATGAAACTAACATATAGTTCAAACTAGGGATGTCACATTATGTATAACGATTTTGAAATTGATTTTGTTTACAAATATGTACAAATACTCAACTTTAAAAAGTGGTAAAATATTGCTCATTTTATTCCATTGAAATATTTCAAAAGTGTGAGATATGCGTAGTCAAAACCAAAACTAACACAAGAAAAGGCATGGAATAAACTCCATTACAAATGACAATGATCATGATAGGGCCTGGTATATTTTTCTAGAACTTTGATTATATACACCGAAGAAACATTACATTATGACCACCTACCTAATAAGCTGTAGGACCTCCTTTAACCCGCAAAACAGCGGCTACTCTGCGAGGCATCGATTCTACGAGATAATGATAGGTATCCTGGGTATCTGGTACCATAATCTCAACAGCAGGTCTTCCAGTTCCCGTACATCTCGGGGCGGTGGTGTTCTAGCGCGAAACCTTTTCTCTAAATCGAACCACAAATTTGCAATTGGGTTAATGTCCGGTGAATTTGGAGGTCATGACATTAAATGACGTTCACCATCATGTTCCTCAAACCACACCTTGACAATTGTGGCATGGCATATTTTCCTGCTGATAATGACCATCACCAGCAGGGAACACAGCTGACACTACTGGGTCGACGGCTATGCAGCCCCACACGCAGCAGGGTTTGATGAACTCTGTGCCATGAAACATTGCCCTGTTCACCACTGTTGTAGCTGTGGGAGATTTATCTCACTATGGCCCTGCGGTCGCTACGAATAATGCGTAACAATCTCCGCTGGCCTCTGGCATCAATGAGCTGGNGTCGACACACANCTGGNCGGNGGTTCGTCGTTTNCCCATCCTTGCACCACTTTTGATACGTACTCACGACAGTGGCACGTGAGCAGCCCACAAGCCGCGCCNTTTCGGAGATGCTGGTTCCGAGGCGCCGTGCCATCACAATTTGTCGTTTATNAAACTCTGATATATCTGCAGCTTTTTCCAATAATGACACCGGAAACACTACTAATAGAAAGCCGGGTATGGTACTGTGTATGAATTGCTCTGTGACCTTTACACGTGGTATTGTTGGTTCTATAGGCGCGCTCATTTCCCTAGGATGGGCGTGGTCATAATATATTGGATCTTCGGTGTATACACTATTACATAATTAAAATATACTTGCCTAAAGGGCATACACAGTATTATTCGTTGCTGAACATACCGAACGCTTGAAGTCACTGACCCAGTGTGAATGATGTGGAAATCTCACATTGGCCATCGTTGCATCGCATACTCTCCAAACAATTTTTTTAATGGTAATTTAATACGTAGGATTATCTCCTTAATTGTTATATATCACAATCATTTTGGTATTTTTAGCTTCTGAGTATTAACACTTGTTTTTTTATAGCCTTATTTAATACACAATATATATTTTGCAATGGTATTAGAAGTTGACGTTCNTTGTTTCAGTTTTAATTCCCTAACATTTTTTATTTTATAATGAATTTCATATATTTATGAATTTGTAAATCTGGGAGATCTTTTTTAGTTAAATAAGATACAGTTCATAAATTCTAGGATGTATTCTAACATTACCGATATTCAGAGTTAAAAACGGTAAGCATAAAAGTAGAACTGAGCTGAAGAGTTATGTGTATCTAACATTTATTTGTTTGTGGATGACAAGCACATTTTACCTAATACGATGAACGCAAGTAGAAGCACGATAGAGAAGAATAATTGTACGCAAAATACTGCTTTATAATTGATAAAGACAGACTATTGCAAACAAAGTGGGCAATGGTTTTTTGTCCAAATGGAATTCGACGGCTACGCAGCCCCACACGCAGCAGGGTTTGATGAACTCTGTGCCATGAAACATTGCCCTGTTCACCACTGTTGTAGCTGTGGGAGATTTTTCTTGTATAATGATGTCCATTGAGGGTCAAGCAAGACTTTTCCAAGGCCACAGCATGTGACTTGTGAAAGATTGATTGCTACCAGCTATACTATNTCATTATTGGACAACTGTTTTTAAACTACCTATTCAATTTTAAGTGTCTGCATTAGTCAACCCCAAAATTCATTCGATGCTGCTTAACGTATTGTTAATTGATAAAGACAGACTATTGCAAACAAAGTGGGCAATGGTTTTTTGTCCAAATGGAATTTTGGTATTTTTACTTAGTCAAGAACTAAGAGATGTTATTAGAGTATCCACTCTGAACAGTATGTTCGAAGTAATTGCAAGTAAAGTAATACTTAAATGATTACACATACATTAATGAACAATATAAATATTCTAATTTAAACTAATTTATATGTTAATAAATCATACCATCACCATCAAATTTCACTACAGGGATGATTCTGTCCAATAGAAACTGATTTCTCTGATGTCCCAATGTTCAAGCACGTCCATGAGACAGAAACACTGAAAATTGTTTCCTCTGTCATTGTTCAATAGTCCATGAAGGTAGGTTATGACATCACTTTCAAAGTATTTTAAAAGGCATTTATATTTAATTTAATTTATTTTATTAGCATTAAACTAAGAGGATATTATCCCAATTATAGGTTTTAAAAAATATACACTCATACTTTAAAACACACACATATTATGAACAAAGCAAATCAGAAATGTAAATAAACTTTATGTACAAACTAGTGTAACTATTATAATATGATAAAGATAAAGTAGATGTAAATATAAATCATCATGATGCTAAGCGATAAAACAACATAAAGCTAAAATTAATACAAAGTAAAACAATAATATTAACGTATTCAATAAGACTTTAAAAATTGGCATGTATTGTGTTAGTTAAACAAAATTGGACATCATTGCAATCCACAAATAATAATAATAATAACAAGCATATTATGTTCATAAGTCATTGAACTACCAGGGTATATAGGGGAACCCGAGGCAGAACAGAACCGTTAACGTTTAAATGGCTGTAGAATAGTAAATAATAGTCTGACAATTTTAAAAATTGACACTTTTGTGGTCTTATTATTTAATAGCATGACTTTGTTTCAAAACTGGGAAAAAAATTAATGTATAAATTCTTGCAGAACACAGCTGACACTACTGGGTCGACGGCTACGCAGCCCCACACGCAGCAGGGTTTGATGAACTCTGTGCCATGAAACATTGCCCTGTTCACCANTTATTATTTAATAGCATGACTTTGTTTCAAAACTGGGAAAAAAATTAATGTATAAATTCTTGCATACAAAATGACAAAACAATGCATTTGGTCCGTTCTGCCCCAGGGGGTGTGACGTTTCAAGTGACAGTGAAACTAACCTCACTTTTAAGTTACAATTGTCCTTTCCTTCTGTATATATAATTTCTCCTTCACTTTTTTGATACAATACCCCTTGATATAGCATACGAGAGACTACGATTTTGCGTCCGAAGTGAGCAATAACTGTAATAGTAACTATACATTCAGTTTCAATCGTATATTAAAATTAAACTTAGCCAATTGATTTAACGAACAGCATGTTGTATCGATAAATTTGATGATGCATTTAGATGGACACATACTAATTCTAAATAATTTAAAATCGATCTAGTTATTAGTTACTCCATTGGTGTTAGCAAGAAAACACTAATTCGAAGGAATATGAGTGGATTTACTGGTTTGACATCAAAACATACGAACTGTAGAATATTTTTCATGTGTCTGATGAACTTTGACTTGAGCTGTGATGTAGAATAATACGAGTATAAAAANTCATATATCGAGCTACAGAATTTCTGGTGAAAAGAACAAATCTTCAGCTGTGTAGAAAAAAGAACTGAATTACATAAAGAATGTAATAATTTCATCGTACAATCAGCGTGTATTTAGATCCAATGTCTCAAAAATGTGTTTGTTGGCATCCTGGCAGTAATGTGATACTTGAAATCAGCCTATAAAAGGGCTTAATAAACTAACTTCTGTGATGGGTTGCAACAAAAAACTTAAGTGCAACAATAGACCTAACTTTGAAACAAATAACGCGTTTTCTCAGACATAAGTTTACTATTTCTACACTTAAAATGTTTCATACAACACACCCTTGGGCCATAAGTAACTACCAAAACAGTGTAGATCACTTATTCAGTGCAAAGAAACGAAAAATAATCGTAACAAATATTTATGTAGTATTTTCCTCAAACTGGTTAGTTTTCTTTATGCGATATTTCTGCCTTTTCTTTGAGTTCACAAAATTCTTGGATACGTAGAATATTCTTCTAGATTTCTTTCTTCATTTCATCTTTGTAGTCCCAACTTTCATATCTGCAGAGATGCTTTCCAATTAACGAAAATATACTTATGATAGTTCGACTCTTTAAAGAAATTAACGTCCTTATAGGCACATAATGTCTGAGATTAATAAGAAGTTCCAACTTTTCTGTCATAATTTATATTTGTCGATTTTAATTCCAAAATGAGATGACGTAGTAACTGATAGATCAACTCCCTTTACTCCCAGTCTGTGACGCCTTTAAGGTTTCAAAAAATAGTTGTGTAAATTATGGTATGAAAATTCAGTTATGAACCAGACTGTAAATGTTCTGAGTATTGTTTCTATCTTGAAATATCAACGATAACAAGTGGACTTGATAGGAATGTGTGATATTTCGAAATAAATAAAGAATATTTTTCAATCTATATAATTAATGTACCAAAAAATGTAAAATGCAATTCGAAATTCAAAATAACATTAAAAATCGGTGATGCTATCCTAGATCGATATCAGATATACACCATGCTAAGCTATCTTAAATAATGGTGAATACTCACTTCAGTTCTTGTGTTTTTACTCTAGCACTCAATGAAACGTAGACTATGTTCGTGTATTCATACACTTTTACAGTTCACTTATTTATCATTATTGGACAACTGTTTTTAAACTACCTATTCAATTTTAAGTGTCTGCATTAGTCAACCCCAAAATTCATTCGATGCTGCTTAACGTATTGTGATTCATTCTACACTTTTATAGTAACATCAAATTACCTTCACCNCCCGGAAGTATAAGTAAGATACATTTTTGTCGTGATATAAAACTGATGCCATCATAATTTTACAGTAACCAGTAAAACAGTGTTAAAATATAGCAAAAAAATATGGCTTCAATTAATTATTTAACGACAACAGTAATATTGCAATTTATATCGGCTTTGTGNAGGTATTTTGACCTCAGTTCAAAATTGTTGACTTATTGTAGATATAGCAATTTTGAATACTGTTTTGGAGTTGACTAATGGTGACTCTTAAATTATATCTTAATTTACATTAAAATTTGTTATATTGAATTAATTATAAGTTTTCAGAATAGTATACGATAAGATAGATGATCATAATATTATATGTTGGTTTTAATGTCCTATTGACACCTGATGGGTCATTTAAGGACGGTAAATGATTCTTGTTATGATTAATNAGGATGAATGGGCAACACAAATATCCATGCCTCGCGTAGGATTCGAGCCCGCAACCTCTCGGGCCAGAGTGAGCTGTGCTAACCACTAGACCAAGCAAGTAGGCGATAAAATTGAATACGAACCAAATAAAAGGCACTTTTATGGATACTGTAATAAATCCAGGTCAGTAAAAAGGATATAATCTAAATTAATTTTTTATTTTTTGTTGTTAATCTAAAAAAGTATTTGGGACTCATAGTTTTAGTAGTAATACAATCAAACGCAAATATTTCATGTTAACTAAAATTAGACGACATTAATTATAATTAAGATATACTATTCTATAAGTAATTTTTCATGATAGGGTATTGAAAGATATAAATCCATTTTATGGCCTATTTGTTTGATGCATTTGAATTCTTTCAGCAGGACCCCAAACAGTCAAAGTATGCTGTAAAAGCTTTCTTCGAGGAGTGTAAAAGTGCACCAATTTCCGAAAAAGATGGATCTTCTGTTGGTCTATGGAGGCAGTTGGAGATAGTGCGGGAGATCTGGTCTGTGGCCTCATGGCCCTTTCGGCTCCTTCCGGATTGGATGGCTTAAGCAGACACATGCATCAAGAAGCATCACGCTGAAAAATTTATGTAGCTTCAGAATGTAGAGTTTGAGTAAATGTTAAAAGAGAACGGAATGAAGATAGAGAAAAGTTTAGGAAAAAAGTTAGAAATCTTTTCAGTGACATTTAGAGGACATAAATCAAACTTAAAATGTAGATATGAGTTGAATACCAAAAGGAATTTGTTATAATATATTGTCTATTTTGAAATCACCTCCACCTCATGCCCCCAAATATTATACAACAGAATCATTTTAAAAAGTGAGACCTACAATACGATTTCTGACACGTTACATTACATTTTCAGTGTCCTATGTTCTTGCAATAGAGTACTTAATTATAATATTTAAATATATTGTATCAACCTTATATAGTAATCAGTGAACTGGGCTTAATATAAAGAAGTTATCAGTTCGAGGTTCACTTAGGTTCAGGCATTTGTGTAATATTCATGAAAGTTGATTGATTATAAATGGCTGACTCTCCCTAAGGTTCTAAGACTTGTCGATGGGTCTTGAAACAATAGTCTGCTATCGTACTAAATATCTTGTAATACAAAAGCATTAAAAGACTTAATGAAACTATAATATATCGGTTCACGAATCGAAAAACAAATTTCTAAAATTTAGCTACTACTTTTTGTATAATAATTCATCGTTTGCCTTCTAACTGGTAACACTTAAAAAAGTTCTTAAAGGATATTCATTCATAAGTAATTATCCTTTAGAAAGTAAACTTAAGTCATCATATTTTCTCTATTGATTTTATAAGAAAAATGCACATGTGAAATGACAATATTTCCCATAAAGGGAAATTATAGGGGTTCTACATAAGCTAATGATCTTACATGATAAGTAAAACAGATGCAATTCCTTTCACAGTTATAATTTTTTTTTTTACAATATAAACATTTTTTCCTGACGTCTAAATTTTGTGTAAAGATTCAGAGAGTTAAACGACAAAACTTATACAAATAAGATTAAGTTCCAGATATTTGTGAGTATTTATACATTATAACGATTGCTGGAAAACCATATCATTGTTAAGAAAATGAATACACAATATTTAACTGAAGTATTGGAACATTATAAAGTAACCAAATTTTAGGGTCCATAGATTTTTGATGGAGTGTAAATATCTTTAAAATAATACTCCAAAATACTTAAGCACAGCAAATGATAAATTTATGAAGTTTAAGATAGCTAACCGAAATAATAAATGATGATCATTATGGAGCTTGGATATGAGCGAATAGATAATGGGTGAACAATAGGAAATACAACTTAAAAAAAATTGTGTTTCACTTAGCAGCGTATTACGTTAAACTCGAAAAACATTGACTATGTTCTTAAAAGTGAAAGTAGTAGTCATAGGCAATAAGCGAAAATTGGTCAGGCGCATTGCACCTCTTGCAGGTTGAAAACAATATATACCACAATGTTTATCGATCACGATCAAGGACGTAAATTCCTAAAGTGTAACTCAAGCACAAATATTAAAAAAAAGTAAAAAATGAACAGCAACTACAATTTTTAGGTGTGTGTAAACGAACACAGTTTCTACAATCTTCTGAAAACGTTGTTTTCAAAATGTACGTGTCTCCTTCGCTTAATGAAGCTAATTTGTTTTGGTTTCCAAAAATGTGTTTACGTATGTGTGTACGTTTATATGCATACATATAGTCCTAAATTAATCACGTTTTTGATGGGTTCTGAAACGTAAAATAAGACGAATATATGAAGCGAAATTTATGCATTACATGAGGTATTTACTTTATGATGTTCGGGGTTTGATTCATAAACATATTTATTAAAATCTTTCATTTTGAAATAGAAACGCATTTAAAATACTTTTTATGAAAATAAATGTTCATCATCTGGATTGCGAAAGTTTAAAATATATTTGGCCGAAAACATCCTATAAAAAATAAAAAAAATAATTACATATGATTTCATCTTTTTAACAATAGGCAAGCATTATGGGACATTCTATAAACACAAACAATTAATTACGTGTGACAAAATGTCTGAGCTTCAGCAAGTTACGTATGTGAAATCAAGTAAATAAAATATGGAGTTGAACCATCACCATCATCATTATTTGCCTTCAGTTGACTTGTGCTGGAAATTTACAAAGAGTTCTTCAGGGATGGCATGGATGGTGGTGTAGAACGTTTAATATGTATATACAGCAAAACTGTTTAGAGTTGCATTACAATGGATGTAATAAATTCGCTTCCTTTCCAACCTTGTGAGTAACCACTTTTATTTGTTACCAACATATATGTCTGATCTCAAGAAAACAATCACCAAATATGGACAATGTTTTGATCCAAACCGGCACTGTAGGAACCACAGGCGTTGCACGGTACAGCATCGGAGTTCCAGACAAAATTGCACTTGATAGTACGATATATGTGAATCATACATTTCGATTAGCTGCTTTTCCCACCGAACTGTGTGTACGTTTAACATGACATTTTCTGAGCTTACAGAACCTGACAGTCTTCTTGCATTGTAGGCCCCTGTAGTCTAGTGGTTAGTCCCGTGGCATTGCACGCCGGAGGTCCCAGGTTCGATTCCTGGCTAGGGCTGGGTGATACGCTTGTGCTGTCCTAAGTATGCACTTGTGTTGGCATCCGTCTGAGCACTCACTTGTGTTGTCTTACGTGTATGCACTCAATGTCTGAATAAAAAGTGGCCATAAATGTTAGGTGCTAAAGCACCGGAAGTAATGCCAGCAGGCGGTTCTCGGCGCATAACCCTAAAAAAAAGTATTCTTGCATCAGTATCCATTCTCTCAGTGTGACATAAATTAAGAAGTTAGTCTGATATTAATGTTTACTGTTGACAATATCACCCAAAAAGCCCATAGCTAATTCTTGCTGTTGCATTTTTATTTCGGACATGTAACATTTCACTGGTTACAAAATATATTTTGAAAATTATTCACAGTTCGTAGTCGTCTATTGCCACTCAGTTCATTTGTAGTGTGAGGGCAAAACAAGGAACAAGGGTCTTACAATATTTTTAACAATAATGAAATCGAAAATGGGTACCTTTCAGTAGCTTTATTGGCTATCTTTCCAGAAAAGAAATCACCTACTTTTCAACCACGGGCAATCTGATTGAAATATATACCTTTACTTTTACTTAACTTTAATCACATAATTATATTTTTTTAGGGTGGAGGGCAAGAAATATGTAACTTTTTTTTTGTTAGGGTTATGCACCGGGAACCACCGTATAGCATTACTTCCGGTGCTTTATTACCTAACATTTATGGCCACTTTTTATTCCGACATTACGTGCACACATTTAAGACAACACAAGTGAGTGCTCGGACGTATGCCAACACAAGTGCACACACCTAGGACCNCACAAGCAAGACACCCATGCCCTAGCCAGGAATCGAACCTGGGACCTCCGGCATGCAATGCCACGGGACTAACCACTAGGCTACCGGGGCCGACAAGGAATATGTAACTGCTCACACTTTCACTGCTGTGAAGATATTAGCAGTTAATGAACACTAAAACTGTACGGACACGAAATGAACCTTTCATATGTTAGCAAGTTAGTACTTGCAGATACAAAACCAAGGACACTATCTTAACAAGTATCATCGTTAAGAGAGTTTGAAACATGTAGCTGTCAATGTAAAATTTAATTTAATAAATTTAAGAAGGTGAGGGCTGCAGTGGATGGTAACCGATTTATTCCAAAGTCAGCAGGTTTATGATGCAGCTCTATTCAAGAAAAAATCCATTATAGTACAGAAGAACATAGTTTAGTCAGATAGGTGATGTTCAGTGTTTGATTTCTGGTTTTTATATATTTTTTGATAGTGGGATATAATTTCTTAAGTTCTCAATTTCTTCGTGACCGTATTTGAATATTTCCACGGAAAAATTGTCCTTGTAATTCATAACTGAAAATTGGCTTGTGTTTATGATTTTTCTTTTCATTTTTGAATAATTGCTGTAATATGTGGTTTAGAGATCACCACCATTATTCTAGATAACAGGCAATGACCCGCAGATACAATAAACAATTTCATCTCTAAGAACTTACAAATTGTATGTGTACGCCTAGAGTGGGAGTATTTACTCAACCATATGAGGTGTACTACTAAAAGACTGATGAATCTGAATTCAATTGGTGACCTACTACCCTATTTGTTCTCTTGTAATAATTCTGAAGAAATTATTTCATCCGAAGTTGGTTTTGACTATAAAGTTTGAGTGAGGTGGATAGTAAGACTAAAGGAATCTGTCAAGCACTGAAAATTTTATATACAATTGTACAGTTAAATTAAAATTAATGCCGGTTTACGATCATAAATAATAATAAAATTGTTAAAATAACGTTTTTAGGAAACCAGTTCCTCTTCCTCAGATGAACATAAATATTGTTTAAAACATAAATATTGCACAGTTTTAAAATGTTACAATATGTTGTCAAGGACACTAAAAGATCTAAAAGTATAAAAATTAAAACATTGATGGTTAAAAAGATGGATGAACATTGAGACTTGAGGTATTTTTTAAAGTAGGATATTGTAATACGATTTTGGAATGACAGCAGCTTATTCTTTTTTGTTTAGGGAGGGTTGAGTTTTTAGGATGGAGTAGGCTTCTTTGAATAGACGCTTGGCTGTGTTCGGTTCATGATAGATAACTTCTGCTTCGGACCAGGCGATGTTATAATGATTTTCCAGTATGGCGTGTTCAGCTATTGCACTTTTTTCAGGTTTATTGTTGATAAATCCGGTTTTTTAGGAGCTGGGACGTTTGGCCAATGTAAGATTTTTTACAGTTGTTCGAGGAGCACTGGATTTGGTAGACGATATTGCTTTGGTCGGTGGAGGGGGTAGTGTGTTTTAGTTTTGTGAGGTAGTTTTTAATTTGATTTGTGGGGCGGAATGATACATTGACGGATTCCTTCGAGAGGAATAATAATGTTTTTACATTTTTTTCGCAGATCTTTCAGACTAAAGGTTTAGCCATAATTAAGCAATTAAATTGTCCAATCACGAGGCGCGTTACAGAAACACCACGGCCACGCGCTAGAATTGGCACTTGTCATTCGCCAATTCTAACGCGTGGCCGTGGTGTTTCTGTAACGCGTCTCGTGATTCGACAGTTTAATTGCTTAATTATGGCTAAACCATTAGTCTGAAAGGTCTGCGAACAAAAATTAATAACGTTATTGGGTCCAAAGAACACGCTCTCCAATTTTTGGTAAACATTTTTTAAACATCCTGTACTACATAAAAAGAAACGAGATGAATGAGAAAATATGTGTAAGTATCGCAATGAACGGGCTTGTTCAAAATATTCAGCAATTACATTTTTTTAGAGTTACGCATATTACGTAAAAGCGTATGGCTATCGTACATATTATAAGCCCTTAATTTTCCTGTATAGTTTATGTTAGGAACTGAATTTCACTTCCCAAACCAAAATATTTTTCCGGGATGCTCTTACATACGTAATCTCCCGTAAGGCTTTGGATAACTCGTTATCATAAAACTTTATTACGTACACGCGTCTGCTAATATAACTTTCAATCCAATGAGCGTGATTGTTCTGGAAATTCAGCCTACGAATTGTGAATGAGACATTCTTGTGTAACTGTTAATTTGATGCCTAAGTTCAGTTAGACACGCGTGTGATGAATACATACATGGTGTAAATCCATAATGATATATTTGCAAGTTCTTCAGTAGTTTATCACTTTAGTATAATGCAATAGTTAGTATCATAGATCCTCAAGATATGAAATGCGGCTAAAGCAACCATGCACAATTGCTTAAGTTTTATCTCTTGATACATAAAGAAAAATAAATCGTACGTGGGTATCATCCCACTCCGTGTGTCCGTCTGTCATTATTTTAGCTCAATCAAAAATATTTGGCTGATTTGTCAAGCTTCTGGAACTCGATCCTTGAGTAGTTTTATTGATAAACCATGACTGCGTTCTATAATTATAACATGATATATGAAACTTAATGTTCCATGTTCTTCACAAATGATTAAACATTTGTGGTATCTAATATCTATAGGCACAAACTAAAAAAATTCGGCCTTGAGGTTTTTATATAGCCTCTAAGCATGGAAAAATGTTCACACATTGATTTTAAATCTGAATTCGACATACGCTTAGAAACTTTCGACTTTGAACAGGATTTTAACTCCCACCTTAAAGCGACCTGTAAATTGAATGCATTTATGTAGTGAGGCCTTTTCGAGTCATTTTTTATCGCAAATCTGACATTGAAATAGCAAATATTCAACCCCCAACCCTTTAGCCACTACGTAACATTGCCATTTTAATGTGGTAGCTATTGCTTGTTGCGAGCATTTTGAGTTACCGATTATACGTTTTTAAATGGAAAATGCAGAATTTCAACACTAAATGTGATTTCCAACCAATTCAGTCCTTAAAACGAAATTTGGTAAGTAATTGATGTCTTTTACCGCTAGTTTTTTTTTTTTCGAGGTCACTCAATTAAAACCTTGACATTGATATGCTGAATTGAACCCCCATCAGTCTAACCTTTAAACTCTAAACTGACACGTCGTAATAATTCAATGGGCATTGTCCTTGGACATTTTATAGACCAAACTGAAAATTTACAATTTAAAACTCCAACAGAAGTTTTACGTCTTCAAATACTTGTTTTAAATGCCACAGCAATCCAATTTGCATTGTTACTTCCTATTTGAGATCACCTTTTTCATATAGAAATAAAAAAAAATAATTTCAACCCCTTCAAGTAAACCAAATTGTATAAGGGCTGATTCTGATAAAGTGTTAGAGATACGGAAACTGAACGTAGTCGGGGAGGCATTTGAGAATGCTAAGCTTTTAATAAATGCCAGAAAGGCCACATGCCAATTTTTCAGCATTAAATAAAATGGAATAGTAATCCTTAGAGTCAAAAACAGTGTCATTAACATAAGAGTGGTTTATTCAAGTATACATTTTTTTGTAATTTATTAAACATAGACCNAAAGACAGACTTTGGCGTACATGTTCCTCACTTGTATAGTGTTTTTAAATTCACGTTTATTTAGCACCAGTTAAATGTCAATGGTGGCTTCTCTCATGGGCCGTAGAGTGTAGGTCTCCTCTTCACAAATTATTCTCCGGGATATATTAATTCGGTATCTAAATACTATTAAAATTAGAAAGATAAATGTGAAGCGGATATTAATATTCAGTTGAAAACTGTAACATATAGAGTCTTCAAAAACGCAGAATGTGGAGAAGTTAAACATACATCTCCAAAAGCACATAGTCTCAGCTACTGTAACACTATTATAGACTCTCAGCCACACGTTTCTGTATCTCAATAACGTACAAAGCTACATCAATAATAGAGTTTAAATTATAAACTATTAATAATATGTATACACGTATGTGATACATATGGCAGTGTCATGTGTAAGTGAAGATTGGATTAAGACTAGCTTCATTTGATGGTAATCCATTTGCAAATACGAATTTTATTTCTGTAAAATAACATTATTCAATGGAAATTTAACCCAGTTCTTTGCATACAAATCATCACGTAAATAGTTGAAATCTTATTCCACGGAGAATCATCGCATATGTTTCAAGTTTCCAAAAATGGAAAAAAAAGAGTTGAACACGATGTTTGGATGAAGCTGTAATTACTTTCGCTTTCCAGTTTTCTAGGTCAGGTAAAATAATTAAATTTAAAAATCACTGTCAAACTGCAAAAGGCAAAAGACAGAGTTTCGCTGTGAGAGACAAATGAAAAAGAACGGTAATGGATAATAATGGATTTTGCTCAGACTAAAAGTCTTCCTACTCCCAGAGGATCTCATGATAGAACCTCTTCTTTTACTACGCAGCTTTCTGTTTCATTTCTATTTCATAAAGCTTACTTCCTTCTGCTATATAAGTGTGTTTATATATGTATTTAAGATCACTCCTCAAAAGTTTTTTTTTTTTAGTTAGTAACTTATGTTTAACTATTTTTGTTTTACTTGTCGGTAGAAAATAATATAAACAACGTGTTGTGTGTGTTCATTCAATACTGAAAAATATTCGGGTTTTAAGTTTGCAGAAATAGACACTCAAAACAATTGTTTGTAATTGCAGTTGTTCTGTATACATGGTTAAGTTCTTGATCGTTATATGATAATTAAAATGAATGCCGGTTTACGATCAATAAATAATAATAAAATTGTTAAAATAACGTTTTTAATATATCATAACGTTTCAAGGAAACCAGTTCTTCTTCCTNCGATGAAAATAAATATTGGATGTACATGGGAATAATATATCAGAAACATGCTGTATCTGAAAGTGTTTCAACAGTAACTGTGCAGAACTGAGTTCCATTGTAAAGTTNAGGGCACATATTCAGTAGAGTACAGACTGTTAAACTGTTAAAGCCTAGCAACCAAGCAAGGCCTTGCCAGCGTACGTATGTGATCTCGCCTACGGGGTTAATTGAATCGCATGCTGTGACTAATTTCCTGAATGGCTGTTTAAAATTGTGCAGCTGTTGCAATGGAAAGTGCTGGTGTGAAGGGGTGGTATTGAATTGAACTGAAAAGGGTGATTGTTGTAGCCTGAAGAGCTGCCACTGCTGGTTTGGGTCACAATTGGGTCCCTTCAGCATGCCATGAAGGAGAGTTATGTGAAATATATACATTTAGGGTAAGGTACATGTCTTGTATACATAAAAACAAATGCTGTGTGTATATACAAATAGTGTATTACGGTATTATACAGGGTAGTCCATAAGTGTGGAACCACCCATATAAATCAAGAACGGATTAACAAATAGGAATGCAATGTCCTGAAATATGTTACGGAAAAGGGAGAAAATATTTTAGGTTATGTCACTAACATGTCGGCCATCTTAAAAGCTACTATCTTGGATGCAATTTTAAAATTCTAAATAGAAAGGTGGTCATGTGATACCTTACACAAGGCTAGAATTGGACGAGAAAAAAAATGTTGTGCTTAATTTTAACGTAACTTTATTCGTTCTTAAGTTATAAGAGATTCTATTTGGGTCTATGAAACATAAAAAAAAAACATAAACATTTTTGCAACATAAAAAAATGATAACATGTAGTCTACAGGATATGTTTGATATGCTGTCTAACATGTTGGATTGATAAAACATTCGAGTGGCCACCACGTTTCCCAGATTTAACTCCTTTGGATTTTTATTTGTGGGGTCACGTCAAAGAACTTGTTTATGCTGTTAAAATAAGGGATATTATTCATCTTAAACAGCAAATTGTCGCTGCATGTGCTAGCATTCAACCAGATGTTTAAGCAAAAGTTCATCAAGAGTGGGGATGAGGATAGCTTTAACAATCCAACATGGTGGACAGCATATCGAACATATGTTGTAGACTTTAAGTTAACATTTTTTTATGTTGGTTTATATTGTTTTCTGAATGCTTCATAGCCCCATATAAAATCTCTTATAACTTAAGAACGAATAAAATTACGTTAACATTAAGCACATCATTGCTTTTCTTGTCCAATTCTAGCCTTATTTAATGTATCACATGACCTCCTTTCCATTTAGAATTTTAAAGTTGTATCTAAGATGGCGGCGTTTAAGATGGCCGGCATGTTGGTAATATAACCTAAAAGGTTTATCCCCTCTCCCATAACATATTTGAAGACATTGTATTGCTGTTTGCCAATCCGTTCTTGATTTGTATGGATGGTTCCACACTTATGAACCACCCTGTATTACAGAAAGTCACTTTGAACTAGGTTTAAAATCAAAGCACTATTGTTTGCTAATGATAAAATTTGGAGTGTATTTATTAGGCATGTATCAAAAACGTATTTATATTAGATAGTGGTGTACAGTGAAGTTTATTGAAAAATAAATTAATATGTCCACAACTAGAGGGACACACGTTGAGGATTCCGTATACATTATACATGACGTTTCTCAATGTTTACAAATACGTGATTTATAAGTAAATATCATCCATATACAGTGTGTTTGTAAAGTTCCATCCCCCACTACAGAGCTTGGAGTACCTTTATACATTCAACGTTTAAAACCGAATAAAATTACAAGAAAATAGGATGAATCTTTGGAGTTCATTTATTCGGCTGCAGCTGATATTCTCGGATTTAATACTACCCTAGTCTCTGAAACTTCATAAACCTGAATAATAAATGTTTGCTTTAAATTCAATTTCCAACTTTGACCGGCCGCCATTTTGAAAATGAGCGTCGTAGCAAATAATTTTTTATTTTGTTTTACTCGTCTCGATTAGACCTTTCACATGAAGTATCACATGTCCCCCTTTTCATTTAAATTTTTCTCGTTGGGCCGCAGCACCAGGTTCCTGCGGGGCCCCGCGTTAATATATTGTCACGGATAAAGCAGCCCCTCGAAATCATGGACCACATGTTTTACCGTTTCTCCAAATTTCTAACGGTTTCCAAGCTCTGCAGGGAAAGGGGAACTTTACAAACACCCTGTATAGTGTTTGTCTTCCAGTCCAATATATAAACACACTATGAATTTCTGTCAATCTTAATCTCATTAAAACATCAAGAGCAGTGTGAGAACCCCTGACAATGTTTGGTGTGTGTATACCTGAGAAGGAAAACGAATGTTCAGCTTCACACAAAAATAATTTCACATTTAAATAACGATATAAATATATAGCTCCCCAAAAATAGTTCCACTGCCGTAGGTAATAAATGAAATTTCAAACACCATAACAAGGACAGATGTTACTGATGTTGTTTATGCTATATTCGTATGAGATTAGTAATTAATGTTTCACTCCTCAAACAAAACGTTTGTAAGAAAATCTTTAACAAACACTCCTACAGGAAGCCATATTAAGTTATGTGAATTTGATATGATATCGGCACTCAACCATCAGCAAACTTCTGTTTCGTTAGGGAGGTGTACTTGGTTAGTACTAGAACTGGTTCAANTATATAACGACTTCACTTGTAACATCTAAATAGCTAGTTCGTTGAATGGTTTGGAGAACGGTATAACAAAGTTAATTTGTATTTTGTTTTTAAAACGTAGTTTGCATCTGATCTCGCAAAAGCGTGAATCACTAAAAACCTTCAACTCTTATGGGATTCAAAATTGTCCTGATAGAGGGCTTTTAACTTAATAGTTATTTTTGTTTAATGGTTGATGTTCATCAACATACCACCTTTTATAAACATTTGAATTACTCTCATAAAACTATGGACAAATTCCGAAAGAATTCATACGTTTCAAGGTGCATGAAGCATAAATTAAAAGGCTCTAGAATAGATTGTATATGTACGTGATGAATAAAGATACTCAAACATGCACTCAGTGGGCTGTGGATATATTTTCAAGGGTTGATGATGATGACATGTAGTGTTTAACGTCCTATCGATTTTCTAGGGAATCATAACTATCTTACGATATATATCATAGCTGCAATGTATTACATATACTGTATTAGATCTCTAATCAAATTCGCTTACCATTCTATCAATACTTTCTAATCTATCGCCAGCTAAGAAGCTTGTTTCACTTTAAAGTGATTCGGCTTTTTATGTTTAAAAACACGGTGAACGCACAGAAACTAAAAATATAGCAATTATAAAATAATTCGGATAACTAACATTCACATACATAGAAACGTTCACAATATAGGTAATTCAAAAACATATTTCCGTATGAATATCGAGATGTTACATACATTTGTCTTTATTCGACAAATGTTTTTAGAAAATATTATGTGGAAATGTTTTGATATTTACTAATACTCGAACTTAATCTGGTTGAAATTCAAATGGATTACTTCGTTTGTATGTCGTTTTTGCACTGAAGAATGTTTCTACATTAGAACATTTTTCATAGACAACTCAACGGTAATGTGATCCTAAGGTATGTAAGTGTCTTATGATAGTTTGTTGTCAGATTCTGTAATTGCTAGTTTTTTCGAACTTTATGAATGGTTTCATGCGTATAATGCAGTTTCCAAAACTGTAATACGGATGTGATACCAGAAAGTGATATGTGAAAAGAAAAATTGTATATATGTACCATAATGACCAAAAGCATTTCACCTTTCGGATTTTTGAGCATAGCTTGGTTAAAAGTACATGTTATAGGTATACCTTACTGAACAAATGACTTTTCATCAAATAATTAAAACAGAAACTTGTGAAAAAATCATTGGTTTTGTTATCTCCGAAACGATGATGACATGGTGTTTTACGTCCCGTCGACACACAATGGGTCATTAGGGACGATGCAACAATGTTTATTGTGATTAATGAAGTTAAACTTAATTCTATGAACAACACACACATAAGACAGCACAAACATCCATGCCTTATGCGGGATTCGAACCCGCAACCTCTCGTTCCAGGGTGCACTATGCTAACCACTATCCCAAATAGGTCGACATCTTTGAAAGAATTTAAATTTAATAATTAAGTTTGAGACACAATAACGAGTTTAAATGCCAACAAAATGTACACCGGACCACGAAATTGGATTTACCGACTTTAGTGTTTCGTAGCAATGCCCTTAGCGTCGATCACAGCTCGGAAGCGCCTGGGCATGGAGTTGATGAGTGCATCGATTGTCAACTGAGATATCTTCTTCCACTCCTCCTCGAGTTGGCTGAACTTTTCGGCCGAATTTATAGCTCGCTTGACGGCCAGACACCTCTCCAGCTCGTCCCACAATTATTCGATAATATTGGCTTAGCCACTCCATGGAAGTCACACGAAGGCGTCAGAATCACTCCTGTACATCACCCGCGCGATGCTTTGGACCACTATCCTGGAGGCAGATGAAGCCGCAACCGAAGAAACGCTTTGCACATGGAAGCATCACATTCTCGAGGATGTCTATGTACAGCTTTTGATCCATGATGCCATTGATTCTATGAAAGGAACCCATTCCCTTTGTGGAGAAGGCACCTCACACCATGACGTAACCGCCTCCGTACTTCATTGTAGGATATTTGGTGTCAAAGCACATGCATTTAGGGTGACGAATCCATGTTACACCTTCGCTACCAAACAACACGAACTTGCTTTCGTCGCTCCGGAAGTTGTATTACCACTGCTGTGGTGCCCAGTTGAGGTGTACTTTGGCCCACTCCGCTTGCGTGTTCCAGTTCTTGCAGACATAAATAACTTCTTCACCGGTCGCCGTCCATTCAGTCATCCGGGCTGCAGGCGACGGTGTGTAGTCCATACCAATGGACTAGGTTATCCACAATTCGATATTTCCTTATCATTGTCTGGCGCCGTGAGATGTGGATTGCTGCGGGATGTGCGCAGGATGTTGCGATCGACGAGAGATGCAGTGCAACGTGGTCGGTCACTGCTCTTCTTCTTAACATAGCATCCTTGGATCTTTCAATGCTTGAGAAACTTGGTCACCGCTCATTTGGATATGCCAAACAGTTGGGAGAACTCGTTGAGCGTTTGTCTTTGTTTTCGGCCCTCTACAATGGATTTTTGCTGTTGTTCGTCCAGATCTCGTGCGCCACGGGTGTTTGCGATGCTATGAAACAATAAAACTAACGTGTTTAACTGTAAAAACAGCAACATAATACAAGAAAAAACAAACAAAACAAAAAGGTTACCAACATTTGATTGTGGGAAAATATATATACGGCTTCGAAAATTATGGTGTGTTTCGTCAAACCTCATCACACATCAACTACAAGGTGCACCTGCTACGTTCGATTCACTTTGACTAAAGTTACGCCAAAAAAAACTACAGATGATATACTTTTGGCCGGTACTAAATATATATATATATATATAT
>KZ870897.1:35562-46936 GCA_003456935.1 Machilis hrabei | reverse complement strand
GTGAATATTATGGAAATGAAAGGAATGGATATATAAGAAAAGTGAGTACAGTCCGACACAAGGTACTTGTAGGGTAGTGATGTGCAAAGCAAGGGTTGCAAGACAGGAAACATGTGGGGCTACTATAGAACTTTAATGGATAGAATTCGGTGTACTAAAACCAATGGNGAACTCCGTTTGTCTGCTTAGGCAGCCGTTTGCAAGATATTAGGCCTATATGGTATGAATGTGAATTAGAAATACACGTTTAAACTATCGTTACATTTGTCAACATCTGGTGGCGTAATGGTTAGCAATCTGGACTGGTTAGCAATACTGTGTTCGAATCCTGGAAGTGACANTTTTTTTTCTTAATTTGACGTTCAAATTANGAAACCTCAATGAACAGCTACGTTTCTGTGAAAGAATAAAAGTGGCCTCTATTGTTGATCACCTATNGTCTGAAAATGTTTTCATGTTCATTTGTGGTTTGGTTGTTGTTCGATATCTGCAACTTCCCATGTCAGTCATATTGCTATGACGATTTAAATGTTAAGTTTTGTGGTTACAATACAGGGCATCATACTCCAATTGCTCCTTCACAATANGAACAAACTCGTTTGCCACACACAACGGATTGACGTGTTTCCATAGCTAACAACGCACACGAAATGACCGCTAATCGCTTACCAGAACGTCAAACTACAAGCAATACTCCACAATTATTTCTTTTGAACGTGAGACGTCAATATTACGACAGACGTTTTTGCAATGAACATAAACACCAAGCGGAGTACAGTTCGGACCAAATGTTTTATGGCAAAGTACTTCAAATGTGATACACACCATATATTTACGACATATAGCCTAATCCTTGCAGTGTGAGAAATTTAATCTCTACAAACAAGGGGCACTTTACATCTTGCACAGAAACGTAGTTGTTCATTAATTAAAACTTCAAATAAAGAGCTGGTCCCGGTAACCTAGTGGTTAGCCACTTGGCCTTGCACGCCGGAGGTCCCAGGTTCGATTCCTNGCTAGGGCTGGGTGTTATTCACTGTCTCAATAAAAAGTGTTCATCATCACCTTCATAAAAATAGTGAGTACTGGATATGTAATCCGGCTCGAATGACCCATGTGTGTCGAGTAGCCGTAAAACCTCACATCATCATCATCAAATAAAGAAGATAAAAACAGTTGCCATTTTTAGTATTTGAATGCAGTACCTTGAAGTTCCGAGTCCAGAGTGCTAACTAAACATTAAACCACCAGATGTTGACAAACGTAACAATATTATAAACGGAGTTCACCATGGGTTCTAGTACACCAAATTCTATTGAACTGTATATTTGTTTTCTTAATTTCGGTTTAGTCGCCCTCATACTTCCCTCGTAAGTCGTAAAAAGGAAACAAATCATAGTAAAGACTAATAAATAAGGTAACCCTCTTGGCAACCAAAGTCACTTAAGCCAAAAAACCAGTGGTGGCCTTATTTTTATCTCTTATTTAGCTTAGCAGTGCTTTATAGCTTTCAGAGTTACACTCAGTGAAGCATAAAGGTTTAAGGAACAGTACTCATGTGTTTAAATTTGCAGGATTGATTTTCGAATGCACGTTCTACGTTAGAAAAGGCAGAAAATGGCCTGCTTTTGATGAGTGAAATCATGGCAATGTACAGTACAATTAACAATGTTTAATTAATAACACATTCACACAAGTTGTTATGGAAAGAAGAAGGATTGAAAAATGTAAAAATGCCCCAGAGCTGGTTAGAATGGATTATGTCACAGTAAATATATCTTCTCAAGTTACGTTCGTTCTTATAAGATGAAAGTCACGCGAACTTAAAAGGTTTTTAGTTTAACAATAATAACCAGTCAAGCATCCATTAAAAGTGGTACAGTACTCACCACTATTATATTTTAAATAATTAATTGTATGCAACTAAATCATAAAAAGAAAGAAATTGCTGTCTCTGTACCAAGAATTTTTGGCATCTGATGTGACAGAAGAACAATGTCAACACATACTGCCACTGTGGAAATTACACAAAATCACTTCTTTCATGGGAGATTAGGGCTCGCAACAAGTACCTATTTCAACTAGTCGTCACTTTGGTTGACTCTAGAGCCTGCTTTGAATAGACTCCTTGAACAGTGGTCAGCTGTAACATACGAGGCGCATTTCAAAAGTAACGGCCGATCGGTTATAAAAGAACAAATAAGAAAATGAAAAATGTACTAGTGTAAATTATATCGGAAACTGGAACATTTTAATAATGTACTAGTGGTTCCAAATACATACANCCTCNCGTCATCTTTCTATGTAGTCACCATTTTGTTCCAAACATTTTTGATATCGTGAAGCAAGCTTCTTCAAACCCTCTGCATAAAATTCCGCCATCAGGGAGTTTAGCCAGTTTTGCACTGAAGTTTTCAACTCTTCAGTTTCCTCGAATCGTTGAGCCACAAGCCAGTTCTTGAGGTATAGGAAGAGATGGTAGTCACTGGATGCGAGGTCAGGACTATAAGGGTGATCAAGAATTTCCCATCGGAATTTTTGGATTGTCTCGATTGTTCAGACAGCCGTGTGTGGACGCGCGTTACCCGAAGGAGAACAATTCCTGACCTCAGAATTCCCCGTCGTCGGTTTTGAATGGCACGGTGCAGTTTTGAAAGTGTTTCATAATAGACGTGTGATGTGATAATTGTTCCAGGCTCCATGAAATCGAGCAGAAGCATGCCCTTGTGGTCCCAGAACACATTTGCCATGATTTTCCTTTGAGACTGGGTTTGCTTGAATTTTTNCAGTTTCGGTGAACTGGATTGACACCACTGCATGGGCTGTTGTTTGGACTCAACATTGACGTACAAAATCCATGTTTCGTCACCAGTTAGGATATGGATAAAATATTTAACTCCCCCTCTATGAATGCGGTCCAAAAAGCATGTACAGATGTCAATCTGTGATCTTTGTGAGTGCTTGCCAACATTTTCGGTAAGCATCGTGCACACAGTTTACGATAGTGTCGTGTGTCAGTCACAATTCTGAACAATGTTGTCTTTGAAATTTCTGGAAATTCTATGGAAAGATCACTTTCGCATTCACACGCTCAGCGAGATTGTCAGTCCGGACATTAGGCATGCCACTCCTCTCTTCATCGTAAACATTTGAACGACCTTCCCTAAACTCGTGACACCATTGCCTCACGTTTCCTTCACTCATTACGGTAGGCCCGTATGTTTCACACAATTGATGGTGAATTTCAGCCGCATTCTGTCCTCTTGCGTTGAGAAATCTAATCACTGACCGGACTTCACGACTGGCGCGATTGTTTATTGTTGCACTCATCATAACTCACTGTCACACAAAAGCAAATAACAATGGACTGGGGACAATACAGCAGTTAAATGCCCAACGGACCAGTTCAAGCTACTGCGCATGCGCGATCTAAACAGTATTGTCAATCGCTCTTTATAACCGATCGGCCCTTACTTTTGAAACGTGCCTCCTATAATTTTTTGGAGTACATTCCATGGCAAAAGTCAGTGGTATATAGTGCATCTTATAAGAAGATATGTAGGTTGCTCAGAAAGTAATGCCCACATTTTTTTTTTTCATGGAAACACTTTATTCAAAATTTATAAAAGTTACTCACAATATAAATAAATATTTCCTTTACACACTATTTTTCCACACAATCTCCATCAACTTGTACGGCCTTACGCCAGCNTGAAACAAGGTTATGCATGCCTTGTCTGTACCAGCTCTTGTCCTGTTCACATAGCCATGTCTGCTCTGCATGATCTTGTCATCTTCAAACCTTGTCCCATGCAGTGCATCTTTAAGTGGCCCAAAAAGATGAAAATCAGAGGGAGCCAGACCGGGACTTTAGGAAAGATGGTGTAGCACAGTCAAACCCAATTTAACGATTGCTTCCCAGGTTTTCAGACTTGTTTGGGGGCGTGCATTGTCATGCTGGATCAACATTTCTGCTGGATTCTTGTGAGGCCGAACTCGGAAGAAGCACCGTTTGAGTTTTTTCAGGATCTTGATGTACCCGTCTGAATTGATTGTCTCACCTCTTGGTATAACATCCACAAGAATCNCCCTTTAGTGTCGCAAAAGACAGTGATCATGAGTTGTCTGGCTGAGGGAGTTTTCTTGATGATGCCACTCCATTGGAGCCTTTTCGACTCTGGCTCAAAATGGTATGCCCAGGTTTCATCACCTGTAGTGATATGGGGCAAAAAGTCCTCCCCCTCAACATCAAAACGCTCCAAAAATTCAAAACAAATTGTTTTCCTTTGAATTATGTTGTCGGTTGTGAGACCTTGAGGAACCCATCTAGCACAAACCTTCAAAAATCCNACAGCTTCAATAATTGCAATTGTACTTCCGTTACTGACTGAAAGCTGTAGGGTTAATTGTCGACTTTTGATGCGCCGATCCTCACGAATAATCACATCAGTATGGTTCAACATGTGTACGCTGGTGGCTGTTGCAAGACACTCTTAGGCCTGAGCACAGCCAATCATGCAGCTCAGTCTCTCCACTTCTTGAAGCTTTAACTCTCTGAGCCCAGCAACCAATGGTGCTCCTATCAACTGCACAACTTCCATACACAGCATACAAACGTTTGTGAATGTTCACAACAGTTTCTTTCTACACAACCAAGAATTCAATGACAGCTCGTTGACTGTAACACAAGTTGTTCACAGACTCCATTTTACCAGACTACTATAGCTGCACTAACTGTTGGAATGCTGTGAAATTTCGCACACAAACACTGGAAACTTCAAACTTGTAGTAGTATATAAAATTTCATTTTTCTATATTTATTATTGGCCGAGAAAAAAAAAGTGGGGCATAAGTTTCTGAGCAGCGTAATAGTTTCCTATTTAAAGATACCTGCAATTACAGCAGAAATAATTTTGTTGTTTCAAGTCTCAGCTGTTTCAAAAATGCTGTTCTCTTTTCCAAAAGCAAGAGTCATTGATGTGTATTTTGTATAGTGAGATGGACACCTTACATTTTACTGTTATGGGGCAGGTATGTTAGAAGGAGAGCATTGATTCTGTTGTAGTAGTCTAGAACAAGTAGTATGCAAACCAATTATTAACTTTTTGTCACTATGCGGATGCCTGAAGTGATAAAATTGCGATGGAAGGTGTTGCCATCTATTATCCATTTTTGTAAATATTTCAATAGCGGGTGCAGTTTATTCCTAAAAAAAATAAGTTTAACCTCGTAATTACGTATTTAATCACCATTTTTTGTAACATAAAAGTACGTGTTTACGTTCAGTGTTAAGTGTTAACCTTATTTTATACAAAAGCCATTTGCATATCGAAATATGACAATTTCGCGAAGGAATATGATGAAATATGTAAAGAATCAGATATTAGATGGCAGCATATTTATCAAATTTGGCATCCAAAACTTTAAAAAAAATTTCCACAGGCGAGATAGGGCTTTTAACTACTACTTATTCTAGGACACTGTAATTCTGTTTTCGAGCGTCATGCTCTAATAGATACTGCAATCTGCTAACACTAAAAGCAGTTTATTGTGGAAGTTCTGTTCAAAAAGAACTTGACAAAGTAAGTGAAAGGGATCAGGTAGAATTCAAGTCAGATGTTTCAAAAAATTTGGTACCGTAGTGTGTGGTAGCTACATTGTGAAAAAGTTACATTAAATTCTGAAACATTTCAGGTTTCTACAGCCCTCAGAAAGAAAGCAGGCCAAAAACTATGATGGCATTACTGAAGTCATCTATTCTGCACTTCGTTGTGTGCGTGGAAGGGAGTTTGTTTATCCCACTATGGCATTTAATTTGTTCAGTAATGGCTGTTGAGTCTATTCACGGCACCATTGTTGAGAATTGAAAATTCATCAAATGATAAAATCTGAAAGACAAGTGTTTAGTTTATTTGATGTTTGTGTAAACACACTGTCTTTATCAGATAAAAGCTTCAGTTAGGGTGCCTGATTAAGATGACATGATATTAGTTAGGTGGAATGTCTAATAAAATCTAATTATTGGACAGCCTGTTATTGTCTAATTTTTGACTAATAGAATAAAAGCTGACCTGTTTGGTCTGGTGGTTAGAGTACTGAACCAACCTCTAGATCAGGGTTTGTGGATCTGAATCCTCTGCAAGCCTTGGATGTTTGTGATGGTCATTCATCATAATAAGCATTGTTCGTCGTCTTGAAATTACCCACGTAGTATAGACAGGATGTTAAAAACCACAAATCATCAACACTGAATTTCAATTGCTATTGGATTATGGTCCCACTGTTATGGCATCTCAGGTCTAATGGAGACCCCATCCGCGTCGTAATGACACTTCAGGATAACTGAATTTTGAATTTTGCCACTCAGCCGACACATAGCCAGAGGTGGGATCTTTTACATCGAACACTTATCGATGGGACCTGCCTTTAACGTGCCTCCCGGAACACGCCTACGATCATACCTTAGTGTGGAGTGCTTCACAGGCAGACTCGTAGGATAGCCCTTTTTNCCCAGGGCTAGGAGCCGGCCCCTGGGTTTGAACCCGGGACCTCCCGATCACTGAATTTCAAGAAATGCATGCTATAAAAGCATCCTCATTTACTCCAGTTGTAATTGGTGACACATTCAGAGTTTGTTTTCAGATACTGGCATTTTCTCTTACTCCTATCACAGTGATTTCAACTCGGGCTTCTTGATGATGATGATTATGGTGTTTTACGTCCCGTCGACACACAATGGGTCATTAGGGACGATGAAACAATGTTTGTTGTGATTAATGAAGGTGAAATTAAATCTATATGAAGGTGTTGATGAACACTTTTTATTTAAACAGTGAGTAACACCCAGCCCTAGCCTTGANTCGAACCTGGGACCTCCAGCGTGCAAGGCCAAGTGGCTAACCACTAGGCTACTGGGACCGGCTCGGGCTTCTTGCAGTGGTTGCATAATGCAATTATTAATGAGCTAGTGGTTCACATGGTGTGAGTGTATTCGTAAGGTCTTATCGTCCTTCACGTTCAAGTTATTGTCAGCTGCTGACATGTAATCTTTACTTAAAACTTAGTGTTTTTTCACTTTTCTATTACGTAGGCATTTCGTGAAACTGTTATATTTCTGGCTTGGAACTAAAATAAACTGGAGCTCTGTAAACATGATTATTCAAGGGATTCTTAACTTCTCTATCCTTCAAATTGCTGATATGTGGTCCTCAAAAGATATGGAGACAAAAGACTGTAAACACAAGAAGTGTGACTGCACCTGATCAAAGGTCTCCTTATGTTATTTATCTGTTTGTATTTATGATAACACAAGTTGTTATAAAGTTTGTTGCACTGTGGAGNCAGGCTAGTTGTTCAGCTTAGTGTACTGTTTTGCATTTAGATCCACACTTTAAAACTGTGTATCTTCGAAATGTCATTTATTAGATATTGTATACTGTACTTTGTCAAATGGTGCTGTCATTGATCAATGTATCTGTAAACTTTTTAGATAGTCGTCACTAACTGCTTCTCATGGCCTCTGATGTGATTCTACATGATACTGTGTTAAGGATATGCACATAAAATCAATATTCATAGGTTTTAGTAAATAATGTTTGTTCTTAATCATCTCATTTTAATTTTATTATCGTAGAATAAAAATAGATTGTTTGTTATTTTACTGTTTACAATACATTATACAGAGAACTTGGTCATTGGTCATTCCATTTATTATATTTCTCTTCTATCTGGGGGCAAAGCTTCACTGCAGATTCTTAAGTGTGGGTTGGGCAACTTTCAGATGTCTAGTGTACTTGATACGAAGGGCATTGGAGAAAATGGGGCTAAGTCCATTTTCGTTAATTTTACAGTGCAGCACTTTTATTGAGTGGACTATTTGCCCCAAAACAAATGATACAGCAATGTGGAATGATAAACTCACAAAAAAGGACTTAGCCTTATCTTAATGCATTACGACTTACAAACTTACTCTTTTCTATTCCACTTCTATTAATCAGGTCTGTTTGACATTGTGGATACAGGAAAGAAATTGCAACTTTTTTTTTTGTTAGGAATATCTGTATATTTAGCTCTCAAGTGGTTAGCACGGCACGCAGTGGCCNTATATATTGTAGGTTCGAATCCCACGTAAGGCATGGATGTTTGTGATGTCCCTTCATCCTCATTAATCATTGCTTACCGTCCTTAAATGACGCATATTATAATCATCAAATTAAGCTCTCAATACTGAACCTCTTAACCCCTCTCTCAAGGCCATACCTACCACCATCCCACACTTTCCTTCCTCACTATCACTGAACTGATGCTGGAAGGTGGACACCTATTTGTCTTTCACAAATTGTATACATGTCCTCACATCTGGTTGGTGGACTTTCTTGGAGTATGTAGGTTCAAATCTCGGGTCTGACTTCTAGTCCTGGTGATAAAGGGTTATCCTACGAGTCTGCAGNACGCCACACTGAGGTATGATCGTAAGCTTCTTCCAGGAGGTACGTTAAAAGTGGGATCCCATCAATGGGTGTTTGATGTAAAAGAACCCACCACTGGCTGTGTGTGGAGTGGCAAAACTAAATCATCGTGAAGTCTCGTTGCAGATGGGGTCTCCATTAGACCATTGCAGTCAGAACCATGGAACCATAAACTCAAATAATCAAAATGCAATCTGTAATTAATAAATCTTGTGGGGGGACTTCCCTTGACTGGAGACAGCTTACACTAAACTTTGACTCCTGAGTCATTCTGTCTCAAATCAACACAGTGACTTTACCTGACCATCTCAGATGTAAATGAAATTTGGTACATAGGTGCCCTCTGTATAGCCTAAGAAAAATACCAAATTTCATATTTATATATCAACCGGTTTAGAAAATATGACTATTTAAAGTTCCCAAAAATTGCCCAAAATCGCATGATCGATATCTTTTTAAATTGCGATTGCAGCTCTTCTGATTAAGATAGAGAGATGTGAGAGGTATCTTTTTGCAGCATTTTAAATGCACTTTTAATTGATTTACAACACAATATGGGTTAATATAAAAAAAATTATTCAAATTTCCAATCAAAATTTTGATTGTGGATTTTTAAAAATGCGCCGCTTCAAAAAAATTCTAAAACCACTCTTATATGTTTTTAAACTGATAGTGTAAGTCTAAAAATGGGATCATAATGGGTTCACTTGGAAAGCTATATTCATAATCCACCTTACGTGATTTGGGGCAATTTTTGAGAACTTTAAATAGTCATATTTTCTAAAGAGGTTGATATATAAAGATGAAATTTGGTATTTTTCTTAGTCTATATAGAGGATACCTATGTGCCAAATTTTATTGAAATCTGAGATGGTGAGGTGAAAAGTGTATTAAAATTGTGTTGAGTTGATATGGAATGACCCTCCTGTGCTACTAACATCTTCAGGTCATATTAGTGCTGCAAAGGGCTGATTTTGTAAATGCCACACACGACTGTTTCCATGGACATGACATAGGGAATTGCTAAAATATCAAGTAGCCTATTATACCCTTCCTCTTTTATTACAGTAAGAAGAGTTGCTGGGTATGCTTCGCTTCTGAGGATGACGATTCTACTGCTCCGTGGGTTCAACCATGTCGATGCCGGGGTACAACAAAATGGGTAAGCTACCAAAGTGCTACGTTTTGTCAAGTGTAACTAAGAACATGGCAGTGTGTAAATATTGCTACATATTGCTTAGACTGTCTCATTGTAGGTGAGCAGATATCATTGATCACCAAGGTATTAAGCAATCTTGAATTAGTGATATGATGTGACCTTGTTCAAGGTTAAAACACTCATTTGCTAAAATAATTGCAAGTTAGCATTTCATGACGAGTGATTTAGTGCACTATCAGATAGGGCCTATGGACTTTCTTCAATTTACTATTTATTTGTATGGTTTGCAGTTTTAAGCCTACATCTCATGAGGAAGGTTTGCTTGGAGGCTCTGAACTATGCATTCATATGTACAATGTAAAAAAGGTAGTTGCCCCACCTTCTGTAATGGCAGTCAGCAGTGTTTTTATTTTTTGTAAACATGGAGTCAATCTGGCTAATGTAGCATGACCAGTGCAACTACTCATATGGAGTTTGTGGAAGATAATGAGCTGTGTCACACTGTGCTAACTACCATTGCTGTGGATCAGTCACATGTTAAATAAATATGCTAGCCAGTAAAACCCTAATTAGTGAAGGTCTTGAGAATCTTTACAAAAATTATTATGTCAAATTGTTAAAGTCTGGTTCATTTCTTGGCTGGAAGTGGGTTGGAACTGTCAGGTTAAGTCTTCACACACAGANAAGNACTTTTTTCTTTGCCTCTGTACATAAACCANTTTTTANAAAAACCTTGCTCANGAAATGCGNGCTTTACTTCTATCTGGCTTGAAAGCTAGATTTAATATTGTAATCCAGTAGTCTTTGTATCGTTTGCATTTACTCTGAGAGATAGGTATTGTTTTGTATTGTACCAATTGCTCTGGACAGAAAATAAATGTATAATGTTAGTAGATTGTCTTTATGTTCTGTAATTCGTTTCTTTAATATTGTCTTGTAGGTTCATCAAGCATGTATTCAGCGATGGGTGGATGAAAAGCAGAAGGGGAATAGTTTAGGAAAAGTTACATGCCCACAATGCAACACAGAGTATATTATTGTCTACCCTAAAATGGGTAAGTTGTTAATCCGTCTTGTTTTTATACTGGTGTGCAAGGCATGCTGTGTTAACTGGACTTCTTCATCTGTCCAGTAGCCAAGTTTAGTTCAAGGACTAATCAGGTAATGTGTTGTGATTCACTTGTAACTTTGGCAGAGTATTGGTGGATAATACTTAAAACAGAAGCTTTCCTTCTCAGGTTGGTCAGAAGGCTGTGTAAATACTGACTGCGTTAAAATCNTACACATTTGTAAAGTAACAGAAATATCTGATATTTCGAGTGAGAATGGAGTAGGAATTCATGTTTCAATAAATAAAATAATGACTAGGTTGAAAAGGTTGAAAATAAATAATTCATCTAGAATGTCCTCTAGACTTCTTCAGGAGTACTGTAAGGTAAACCTTGTCATTACTTTATTCATTGAAACAATTACATTTTCACTTCAGTTTAAACTTTTATAATCATTGAAAATCTATTTCCAGCTGAAAACTAGTCAAAGAAATATACAGTAGCGGCGGAAAGTTTTTTGACAAACAGTTTTTATGAGTAAACTTTTATTTTTTTTTCAAACACAATTTTGGCCGGCCCCGGTAGCCTAGTGGTTAGCCACTCGGCCTTGCACGCTGGAGGTCCCAGGTTCGATTCCTGGCCAGGGCTGGGTGTGACTCACTGTTTCAATAAAAAGTGTTCATCATCACCTTCATATA
>KZ870894.1:25090-35501 GCA_003456935.1 Machilis hrabei | reverse complement strand
AAAAAAAATAAGGAAATCGGTTGGGTAGAACGCCTTAACGAACTCGGAATAGAAATCATCAATTATTGATTTTTCTGAAATACCTGAATCTTACAACTGTTTGTATCAATTTCAACTGGCAACGATAAATAAAAAAAATATAGGCTTGTATAGACAATTGGTACATCCGTATTTAACCATAGAAAAATCTTATTTTTTTTTTCATTTTTAATACAATCCATTAACATATACATTAGTGAAATTAGCACCTGGAGCTTGATAAACATTCACTTTTTATTGATGTGCCTAATTTTATTGAAACTAAGTATTAATAGTTGAAGATACAGCCAACACTAAAATTTTGTTAAATAAACGCCATTTTGTTTCAAGAAGTTGAACAATTTTTGCAACCCTTTAGCATCTGGCCAAGTTCACTTGAAATTGGTTCACTCAGGGAACAGCCAGATAAACAACAGCAAATACGCTGATTTAATCAGTGGCAATCAACTGTAAAAAAATAACACACAAAATGCAGAATTCAATGCAAATTCGACAAAAATAGTAAACTTACTTGAAGACTTGTGCTTGTTGGAGAAGTAACAGGAGTTTCATTGGTCCTAGCTCGGTTTCTACTGGGAGTTACAGAATTGTCCACTCGAACACTCTTCAAAGCGTCAGTCGACAAATTCTTTTTTAATTGCTATAAAAGCAGCAGAAAAGTAGATGCATTCAGTATAAATTTCCCACATTCATAACTAAAATTAACATGCCATTAAATATGTAAGAATATTTATGTAACTCAATCATTAATTATAATAATTTAACCTAGCTAAAAAATAACAAAATAATAAAAATGAAACTTGTACTACCACTTGATACATCAATTTTAAATTGTCCAACACAGGCATGAGCCTACTTTAGGTACATAACTAATACTTACGTCACTACAGATTATGATGAAACATCACTTCGCCACAACTTGTCACAGCTTTTTCAGTAAAAAAACAAAACATGGTAGAATAATGCTGAAAGTGACTGCAGTGTTGTANGTAATGATGGGTGCTTGATTTTTTTATTCCTGTGGTTACATGATTTTTTATTTCTTTGGTTACATGATTTTTTATATACCTCATTGGCAAGGAAGGTATGTTAACATTTGCTACACTATTTATTTAATATATACGAGGGTCATTTGATAAGTCAGTGACTTTGATAAGAGGTGGCGCTCAAATCGCAAGTTTCATTTTATCTTTGACGTTTGCCATCTTCTTTAGGTATACACACAGAGTTTCGATTAGATATGTCTAATAGAACATTGTTGACAGCGTTCGAAAGCGGATAAGTTTGTGTTTCTTTGCTGCAATGGAAAAATGTGAATTTCGTGTGTTGATAAAGCACTACGTTTTGCGTGGAAAAACCATTAAGGAAACTGAAGCTAAAAAAAAGTATTATGGGGACTCTGCTCCGTCGCTTGGAATGGTTCACAAGTGGTTCACTGAATTCCGTTGTGGTCGTACAAGCACGAATGATGCTGAGGGGGGACATCCTAATGAGGTCACAACTGAAGAGATGGTCAATAAAATCTGCATCGACTACTTGGAAAAGGGAAAAACAATCACATGTCCGTATTATGCCTCTTTATTGGATCAATTTCACAGTGAATTGATGAAAAAGCTACCCCACTTGGCAAAGAAAAAATTATCTTCCACCACGACAATGCACCAGCTCACACGTCTGTAATTGCCATGGCCAAAATTGTCGAACTGCGCTACGAACTGCTCCCTCATCCACCCTTTTCTCCAGATTTGGCCCCTTGTGATTTCTTTCTCTTTGCAAACATAAAGAAATGGCTCGCTGGAAAAAGATTTGCATTGAACGAGAAGATCATAGCTGAAACAAACACCTATTTTGCAGAGTTCGATCAAGATCTTGTGCGGTTTTATGGCTACTCGACTACACATGGGTCATTCGAGCCGGTTTACACATATCCAATCGCCCCAGTAGTCATGGTGTTGGGTCCAATCCAGTTACTTCAAATATGGCAGAACACTAACAATACGTGCTTAAAAACATCTCAGTCTTCCAACATAAAGAGTCAGGTTTTCACAAAGGAGGTATAATTAGTTCTTGATAATATTTTGGAAATGATGATAAACCAGTCAATCCTTTGAAATTTGTGGTAGCACTGCAATTACTTTTTAATATATCTATGTAACATACATCTTTGTTTTGTAGGTGGTATTTTCTGTTAGGTAGCAATGAAAAGGTAGGTGGAATAATGCTTACTCATACTCTTTAGTGAGATAAGTGACAAATCTATAGATTGCTATTGCTATTGGATTATGGTCCCACTGTTATGACATCTCAGGTCTAATGGAGACCCCATCCGCNTCNTAATGATGCTTCAGGATAACTGAATTTTGAATTTTGCCACTCAGCCGGAGGTGGGATCTTTTACATCGAACACTTATCGATGGGACCCGCCTNTAACGTGCCTCCCGGAACACGCCTACGATCATACCTTAGTGTGGAGTGCTTCACAGGCACACTCGTAGGCCCCGGGATTTGAACCCGGGACCTCTCGATCAGGAGGCGAGCACTCTAACCACTAGGCCAAACTGTCGGTATAAATCTATAGATAATTAATAGTATTAGTAGTACTACAAAATTAAGGAAACTTCATGCCTCTTAAAGTGATGCTCTTACAACAAGCTCAAACTATAAAAATGCTTGTACAGAGTAGTTTGTCTATATGGTTTTTACGTACCTTAGCTTTCATGAAGCTGTCAAAGAGAGCAAATGCTATATCTCTGTTACTTTTGGTCCACGCCCCTCGAAGATCGTGCACAACTAAGTGATGTGTTGGAGTGTCTAGAGATACCCTGTTGTCTACTTTCTGGGGAAATATACTTTCTCGGCTGTACAGAACCTTCCCCACGCTCATAAAGTAGCATTTCGCTACAGTAGTTCGGTTTGAAAAGCTGGAATCCTGAAAGAAAGAAAAGGTAGTATTAGAATCACATCATATTTTGTCTGTTTTGCACTTAACCCCCTCACCCCTTGCCCAAATGGGCATTTTTAATTCCAAACAACTCCTGCTTAAAGTTTGCATTTTTTTTTTTGACACTGCACGTTATTAGACGAAAACTTATGTACACTAACTGAAAATAAACTCAGGGATCTGAAACTTTTTATGCACATTAAACTTTTCTAGATGTGTTNACCACAAAAAATAGTAAAACTAATCTGTACATGTGTGATATATTTTAAAGCAGTCTAGGACATAAAGGGCAACAGTGCACATTTACATCATTGTCATTACTAATACTCGAGCTACAATATTATCTTATGTATCCGACACATCACTTTCTTCTTCACTACTATCACTAATAGCTAAATATTTAGCATATTAGTACTCCTTCAACACACTATCACGCTGTCTGTCGGCCGTGATAAATTTACTAAGTTACGTTGCCGAAGAAACAATTGAAAATGTAAACAAAAAACTAGTGCTGCCAACTGTTTTCGATTGGCAAAGACAGCTGATATAGTAACAAGTGAGACATTCAACTCTTGCTCAACAGATGGTGCTCAAATGCAGTATAACTCATTGGCAATACGGCTACGAGTTGAACTCGTGGTGAAGCATTTTGGCATTCAAAGGCCACTACGAATGCGGCTCGTAGAAAAGGGGTTAAGTGAGTCAAAAATACAATGTTTTAACTTTTGCTTGGTGGGTTATTTTCAGGACCAATACTAACTACTGTACTACAAAACACCTAGAGACCATTAAGTATGACTGAGTTTACAAAATATGGTAACAGATATGTAAATAAACATATACAGAAACAGAAAAAACTAACAGAAACAAAATCACAATTCTTGCTCCGTACAAAAATGTTTACCTAGTACCGTCCATCGCTTTACTTACCTTAACAATGCTCGCAATATACTATTTATGTGAATACCACTCTCGCATTCACCAAAAATTTTAATACGCTTACTTTATTTCCTCTTCACTTCATCCCTTCTCACAGTATATACACATCTCTACGCTCTCTGTGCTTTCAAAAAACTTCAGTCTTAATCTTTTTTTTTTTCTGTGTAACTCATACAAGTCTAAAGACCTCTTTAATCTCGTACTTTTTCTCAATGATTGTGGCTCATCCTCCCCTCCATCTATCGCTCAGTGTTATTACATTTTTGCTACCCATCTTCCATTTACAAATTCGTAACTGCGAAAACTGCTCTAATTCCTCGTTCTCCATCATGGATGCTACGCTAATTACTTCTGAGGAGTAATCCACGTCGTCCTCTTTGCGGTTCCCTCCTAATAGTTATTCCATCCATGAGAGGTCTCTCCACAGCTCTGCTCTCCATCCACCATAACTTTGTCTTTCCGTGGTTCTTAATTCTGACCATTCCCATTGGCACTCATCTCATGATTCAACCACACATTCTTGGATGTGGCATTGCTGTCAGTCTTTTGATTTGATTCCTCATAATTCACACAGTTTCTTTTACTATTCCATTGTGTCTGATATGGTCCTTTAAAATTTCTGTCACTCTTATTGGTGCTGGCCCCTTGTCCCTTACCATAATATCTTCATTCCCTGTATTCATTGCCAGGAAGAGGAAGAAAGGAATGTAGAATAAAGAAAGGAGTGTGAAGAGAATGAAAGAAATGTACGAGGGCTATTTTTTAAGTAAGGTCCGTTTGTGAATATTGTTTCAAATTCCGCATTCGTGTGAGAATGAGTGCGCGCGCAGGCTCCCGGCATTCTTTGAGCAGAATCCGACTCCATTTGCATTCATTTGCATCAGTCTGTTCGCTTCGTACGCTTGGTTAAAATGTTTAAGAAAATCGAGCGCCCCGCCAACTGTGAAATACGGTCAGTCATCCGAATCTTAACAGCAAGAAACATGACATCTGCAGATATTCATCGCCAGACATGTGAAGTTTGCGGTGACAATGCAATGAGTGACAGTAAAGTGCAAAAATGGGTGAGATTGTTCAAGGAAGGTCGGGAAAACGTCCATGACGAATCGCGCTCTGGTCGGCCATTTGTAATCACTGACGACTTGGTGCAGGCAGTTGACGCCAAAATTCACGCAAACAGGAGATTCACCATTTCCAAGTTGTCATCGGAATTCCCAGAAATTTCAAGGTCAGTTTTGTTTAAAATTGTGTCTGAGAACTTAAAGAGTTCAAGAAATTGGGCTGTCACTGCTGAGTGAGGAACACAAAAAGGAAAGATTGGTAAGTGCTCTAACATTTATGACCCTCTACAACGAGGAAGGTGATGACTTTTTGAGTCATATCGTCACAGAAGATGAGACATGGGTGTCCCACGTGACTCCTGAATCAAAACAATCAATGGAGTGGCGACACACATCATCGCCGGTCAAATTGAAAGCAAAACAGACACTTTCAAAGCGCAAGAGCATGGCAACTGTGTTTTGGGACAGGCAGGGTGTTTTATTAGTGGACTTTTTGCCGCAAGGAACAACAATTTAACTCAGCTTCCTACTGCGAGACCCTAAGAAAGCTTCGTCGAGCAATCAAGAACAAACGACATGGAATGCTGTCAGGCGGTGTCGTACTGCTTCATGACAATGCAAGGCTACATGCTGCGGCTGAAACTCAAAATCTGATCGAATCTTTTGGCTGGGAGGTATTCGATCACCCGCCATACAGTCCAGACCTTGCGCCTAGCGACTACCACCTCTTCCGCCATCTGAAGACATTCCTGGGCGGCAAGCATTTAGACACAGATGAAGAAGTGGAAACGACCATGAGTAACTGGCTATCATCACAGGCAGCAGAGTTCTATGACGACGGTATCCAAAAACTGGTAGATTGTTACGATAAATGTTTAAATCGGCAAGGAAATTATGCAGAAAAATAGAGAAACGTATGTAAATTCAGAAAATAAATGTTTTGTTTTTTTAAATATACTTACTTCGCTTTTATTGCAAAACGGACCTTACTTAAAAAATAACCCTCGTAAAAGTAAGGAGAGAGGAGAGGAGCAAAATATTATAGAAGTATGGATAACATACAAAATAGACTTGCTTTGCTGAATGAAACATCATTACCATAATGTATTTTGCTACAGGCGTATAAGAAAGAAAAA
This sequence comes from Machilis hrabei, assembly GCA_003456935.1. Lineage (NCBI taxonomy): Eukaryota > Metazoa > Arthropoda > Insecta > Archaeognatha > Machilidae > Machilis > Machilis hrabei. The sequence goes on along the minus strand of KZ870894.1, from coordinate 29,385 downwards.
AAAAATGTCTTCTAAAAATTTGCTTATCAGCCACTCACTTGGTCCTAATTAGGTTCATGACCCATGACAAATAACTATTTCAAGAACAGACAGATGTCATAATTCCCTCACTTTCCCTTTTATGTTCTTTCTTGTGATCCATGAAAAAGTCTTCTTCCAATGGATATTATCATCAATACATTGCAACATTGGAAGACTCACCAATTCACTAATATCGGCCGATACCGATAATCAGTTTCACCTTAACACTACAGTTTTCCTACTTACTATTGATTGTCGTAGCTTTCCCGATGGTCTACAATTTGTTTTGGAGTTATTTGTTAATGTGTGTGATACTTATGGATTTTATCATATAAATGAATATAATTTTGAACCTGTTGAATGAGAAATACATCCTCATACTCCATCGCATTCATGCTTCACCGTCTTGATTTGGCCTGCTTTCTACAGATAGTGGCCTTTGTTTTGTTCTTGTTTGTTCAGCATATTACTTTCAAAAATTTCTGGGGAAGAAGCTGTTATATACGTTCTCTTTGAGAAAAAAACAACTGAAGAGAAGAAAAATCGAGCAGAAAAAAAAAGCGGACATAACATGCATCATCTACAGAAAGAAATTAAGTTTCCAGCTCCTACAACCATCTGTCTGTATTAGCAGGTCTCAGTTAGTATTAATGTATTCTATGATCCTTGTCATAGCTTTCCACACAGTTAAATGTTTTCTGTTCGTGTATGTCTCTATCTACGTACCAGTTTGTGCATTTTATAAACAAAATCTAAAACAGATCTAAATCTTTAAAAGAAATGTTCTTTCTTTGTTCTTGTAACACTAAAAATATTCTAGTTATTTTCTTGATGAAGATAATTTCATGTGAATCACAGGTTTCGTGGCCACCAAAAAAGTGATTTTTCACCCAAAATGTTGACTTTAAAAAAAAAAAGAAGTTATTTGGAGTTTTTGAGAAGTTTAAAAGCTTATAATTACATTTACAAACAAAGGTCCAAAAATAAATAGCGTCAAATTAAAACTACATTTTGCAAACATTGTGATTATTTCTGTATATCAGTGTTAATGGATATGTATTGCTTGTGTTCAAGTATACAGTAGGTAAAAGTGTCTTAACTGTTTTCCAAAAATTTTTCACATTTGCACACCGTTTTTTAATTTGACACAGTGTGGTACTTTTGAAAGCAAGGGAGTAGGCTACACACAGTGCAGGTCTGTTGGGACAGGAAGGACAGTAGTAGATTGTTTGCCTCCTTTTACACTGTCCCTTGCCTTTTAAGAAGCACTGACGGGGCATTACTGAACAAACAATACAATTGGGCCTATGACTTTTATCTTCATACTAAGCAATAAAATCAGAATCAGCAAAAATAATGTCCAAATCACGGTTTTCTGTAGAGCAAGAAGGGTTGTTTACATTNNNTGCCATCTTTACTAAACACAGAATATCACCGCTCAACTGTTTTCTTTTTACGTGCAGTGAGCACAGACAAGTACCAGTGACTACCAAGAGATCGCAGAAAGCTTCAGTTATGCTGGAACTAATATGCGAAGTCAGACTTCCAAACAAAGTGGTGTTCGCATTTTTGAGAACGAGGCCGTCAAGGGAGGAAAATAGTGTTCGCAAAAATGCAAACACGGCCGTGAAAGAGTTAATTAAATACCAACATATTACAGCAACTTCACAGCAAACCCAAAAAACTACAACAAGGCAGAATGGCAGTATTTTGCTCATTTTAGCTTTAACTCATGCATACTAAATTGAGGGTAGACTTACTACTGATATTAGGAGAAGTACGAGGTGCTTCTCAGATATCTAGTAATAGAATTGTTGCTTGAGGTTATTACCCTTAACCATCTGAAAAAGCATTCTTCATCCACATCTCCCATAATATTTCCATTTTTGTTCAAGCTATAAATAATTTTTTAATTATATGAGGCGTGTTTTTTAAGCATGTACCATTTTGAAATTTAAAATAAAAAACTAGTATACTTTTCTAACAATTTTATTTTTACATCTACTTTTCAACATAATTTCCACTAATATTAAGGCACTTATCGTATCGTACAATCTGCTTTTGAATACCAACCTCATAGAAGTCTGCCGCCTGGTTTAATAGCCACTGCAACACGGCCGTTTTGACCTCATCATCATCGTCGTGGTGCTGACCACCCAGATGCTTCTTTAAATTCAGGAACATGTGAACTCATTAGATAAACACGAAATCGTAAAGCTCTCTTGAACTTTTTCATCAACTTTCCGCACCAAGTCTTCAGTAATGACAGAAGGTCGCCTACTTCNTTCCTCATCATGAACATTCGTGCGGCCATCTTTAAAAGCTCTAACCCATTTTCTTACCGTTCCATCGCTCATAGTGTTTTCTCCATACACTTCACTGATCTGCCAATGAATTTCAGCTGCTTTCACGTCTTTTGCACTAAGAAAACGAATCACAGCGCGTACTTCACAGTCGTCGGGACTTACAATTGTCTGAGGCATTTTAAATACTCATTAAAATACGTAAACCCGGTCGAATGCTTCCGTAATGGCGTCTGTGGCTAGCCAACAGATGCGGGTACTCAGCACGCATGCGCGGAACGGCAACCGCAGCGCTGCAGCGGCGAAATTTCAAAACGGTACTCACTTAAAAAACATGCCTCGTATTTAATTATTTGAGTTTATGGTCCCACGGTTCTGACTGCGATGATCTAGTGGAATGATGCTTCAGGACGATTTGGAATTTGCCACTCAGTCGACACATAGCCAGCCTGTGGTGCGTTCTTATTCATCGAACACTTATCGATGGGACCCCACTTTTAACGTCCCTCCCGGAAGAAACCTACAATCATACCTAAGTGCTTCTTAGGCAGACTTGCACGATAACCCATTATATTCAGGGACAGGAGTTTGAACTCAGAACCTACCAATCAGGAGGCGTGCATTTAACCAAGTAGTCAACTTATTGTATATTATTATTACAAATACAAAACCTTACCTGACTAGAACTTTCTTCATCCAACGCACTCTGCAGCCAAATTTCCGTGTCTGCCAACTCACAGTTCATGTACACCGTTGACCAATTCGATCGAGGTCGATGTTTCAACCCATCATCCATTGGAACTAAACTTAGATTGTGTTCTACAAAATAAGAAAAGTTTCTGATAAGTACTCTTGAGATCTCATCAATATATTTGTGTTTGTATGCATTATACTAACCTGAGCTTAATGTTAACCTGCCTCCAGTCAACTCAATACCTCGCTGCATAGCAGAAGACATCCAGTAGCAAATATGAAAACGATGAAGGCCAAGTGATAATCTAACTCTACGATAGTGTCGGCTCAACTGTGGTTTACGTGGACGGACGATGGTAAATAGAACGCCACGTCGAATTGGCCTACTTACCCCAGACAAAATGAGCTTCAAGCTTTCTATCCACCTGTTAAAGTGTACAATAAACTCAGATGTAATTACTACAATTATTATTAACATATACAGGATGTTTAAAAAAAGGTGTACCAAAAATTGGAGAGCGTGTTCTTTGGACCCAATAATGTTATTAAAAATTTTTTTGCAGACCTTTCAGACTAATGGTTTAGCCATAATTAAGCAATTAAATTGTCCAATCACGAGGCGCGTTACAGAAACACCACGGCCACGCGCTAGAATTGGCACTTGTCATTCGTCAATTCTAACGCGTGGCCATGGTGTTTCTGTAACGCGTCTCGTGATTCGACAGTTTAATTGCTTAATTATGGCTAAACCATTAGTCTGAAAGGTCTGCGAAAAAAATTTTAACAACATTATTGGGTCCAAAGAACACGCTCTCCAATTTTTGGTACACATTTTTTAAACACCCTGTATATTTCATAAACAAAAACAAGGAGAATGAAAGTTACCAACCTAGATCATATATAAACTAGCTTTCAAAACAGTTTTAAAATCGTTACCGCTATGTTCATTTCTAGTTCAGTATTCACTCATCATCATATAATTTGTTTATCTGTATTGTCGTTTATTTATCAAAACTCTCACTTCAACTGTACAAAATTTCAGCGTTAGGATTCAATTAATTGACTATAGCTGCATACTGATTTATATGGTGTGAGTCAGCACATAATTAACAGCACTTTGCATGCCATTGGATACTTTTTCTATGTCCTTAGGTAAATACATACAGTTCTACGAGATGAATAGAGACTAGGGGTGTACCGATATATATCGGCATATCGGTAAGGCCGATATATTTGGGGTTTACCGATAAATACCGATATATCGTTATCGGTAGAAAA
>KZ870893.1:672-12564 GCA_003456935.1 Machilis hrabei | reverse complement strand
AGAAGCCTTCCTAGTTGCACTTAAGAGTTTTTTTTTCTTGTTCAAATTTGTCAGTTATAACTAAATTAATTTTCACTACTGCTCTGGATCAGGTATCGTTTGATAGATGGACGCACTCAAAACATGATGTTTTTTATGTAGACTATATATGGTGATCACTTGCCAGCACTAACTGAAGACTCGCCAGGATCACGCCTCTAATAGCCGCCAAAATCAGCTGACTTCAACTTTTTCTTTCTTTTTCTGCTGTTTCAGAGTTAGCTAACTCTGAAACAGCAGAAAAAGTAGAATTCAGCTGATTTTGGTGGCTATCAGAGGTGTGATCCTGGTGAGTCTTCAGTTAGTGTTGGCGAGTGATCACCCTACTAGACACCTTGTAACCGTGCAAAATGATGTTTTTATATTAGACACCTTGTAACTGTGAAAAATGATGTTCTAAATGAAAAAAATGTGGACAAGAAAGCTGCAGAACAAAGTGTGGTCAGGTCTCAGCTGGCAAACTAAACTCAAGCCAAGGATCTACTGCTGTCCTTATTTTTATCTGTTATTAAGCTTAGGAGCACTTTACAGCTTTCAAAATTACCTAGGCCCTATACTCAGTGAAACAGAAATAATTATAGAACATACCTGACATGATTAAATCCTCAAGATTTATTTTCAAATGAGTGTTTTCTGGCAGAAAATACAGAAATTGACCTAGTTTCAACTGGCAAAAATGTGGCACTGTACTGTAGAATTAACGATGTTTAATGAATAACGCATTCACAACGTTTTAACGAGTGTTTATGGAAAGAAGAAGGATTGATAAANGTCACATTTTGTTACTTCTAGTTAAAATGCATTATGTCGCAGTAAATATGTCTTTAAAATACAAGCACAAACTTCCAGGGTTTAGTTGAACAATAATAACAAGTCAAACCGCTACTAAAATGGTACTCACTGCTAATTTATAATTTCATAATCCATTTTCTACAGCTAAGTTATAAAAAAAAGAAATTACTGTCAATGTACTAATAAATATTGCTTTCAAGATGACAGATGCCGAACAACAAAACACTCCGCCATTGGGGAAATCATGCTAAATCTTGCCAGCCACGTGAGGTACACAATGGCGGCGTGTTTTGTTGTCCGGTGTCTCTCGTCTTGAAGGCGTTAATTCTACTGTACAGTTAAACGTTTTCGTCGGCTGAAACTGGGTCGATTTCTGCCTTTTCTGCCATTGAACACACATTTGAAAATAAATCTTGAGGATTTAAGAATGCCAAGTACATTTTATACTTGTTTCTGCTTCACAGAGTGTAATTTTGAAAGCTGTAAAGTATTTCTAAGCTAAACAAGGGATAAAAGTAAGGACAGCTGTAGCTTTTTGACTTGAGTTTTGTTTGCCAGCTGAGACCTTACCTTAATAGCCTAATTGAGAAAAAGTTGGACTGGTATCATTGGATGACTGGTCCCATTTAAATACAGAGAAAGGATAATATAAAATATTTGGATAAATATTTAGGCTACCGGTAATAGGCCCCTATATGAACTACAGTACTCTAGGTTACTGTATACTCATAAACACGTAGGCCCTATTACAAATAATAAAAGTTAAAAGTTGCAGCCACAATTAGATGCTACCTGTACAGTACCACTACACTTTGACAGAATAAATAATTCAGTACAATCTTTCCATTTACTTTTAAAATACTGCACATTATTAATATTTGAATTAAAATACTCTTGCATATTATCTGTAGGATTTGCAATTAACCATTACTTCAAAATATTTTGAATTCATTCATATCAGCATTCATGGCACTTGGATGTAATTTATTAAAAATATTTTAGAACTTTGTAAAAAAAAAACTGTTCTGGATTATTTATTTTCAAGAGTCTATCAAATAGGCCTATAACCAATATTGACACAAGGCTAATCATATATTATGGTTTAATCTATTCACAGATAGAATATGCTATTGTGGCATGTCACTGCTTCATGTAAATCTTTGACTCGTAGAGTGTTTGTTCTGCAAAAGAGAGCAATAAGATATATATTTCAGTTAAAACAAAGGGAAATGCTTTTGTAGAATCAGGAATTTTAACACTATAATATCTCTATAGCGTATACGGTATTTAAAGTAATACTATACGCAAAATATCATAATAATAGTTAAATCAATAATATAGCGACACATAGGCCTAATTACAATACCAGTAGGCTACCGTAACATGGGGCTACTTGGAAACTTAGTACTTAATATGTTATTTTTAAGAATACGGTAATAAGATAGATGTCTTACATTGAAACTGACACATATGGTGAAGACTCGCCAGCACTAACTGAAGACTCACCAGGATCACGCCTCTGATAGCCGCCAAAATCAGCTGACTTCTACTTTTTCTTTCTTTGTTCTGCTGTTTCAGAGTTAGCTAACTCTGAAACAGCAGAACAAAGAAAGAAAAAGTAGAAGTCAGCTGATTTTGGCAGCTATCAGAGGCGTGATCCTGGTGAGTCTTCAGTTAGTGCTGGCGAGTCTTCACCCTATTACATTATATATGTCGTTGAGGCTGTACACACATTTATTTAGGCCTACTAGACATTTTTAAATTCTCTTTTATTGGTAATATTTTTAAGATGTGGTATAGAAGCAGTTTATTATAGGCCTCTATTAAAAAGCTTCAGGAACTTCTGATATTTTATTAAATAAAGTAAGATTGTGTACAGTTTTATGTAAATCATTTCTATTTCTGGTACCGTAACATGGAAGTACTTGGAAAATCTGGAGCTTTTTTTTTAAATCTTTTCTGTATAACTTGCTTACGATACCTAGGCCTACATATTTTTTTCTTCAAGTACAAAAGTTTCTACAATTCATTTATTTCTTAAGGAAGGAAGGCTAACAGTCCATCATTACCTTAAAACATCTACAACTCTGTAAACCATCACTGTACTGTAGTTTTCGTTAATGTAATATTATTATTTACAACTTGAAATAACCAATTATGGTCAAACCTACGTTCTAGTCGTTAACTAATGCTAGCAGCATTTAATTAGGAGGTTGTGATATTCAGTCAGACACTTTATTTTCTTGTTAGTTAATTTAGATAAACCTAACATTCAGTTTGTTAAGAGGATTTGCCTGTTTCTTATGTTTTTCAGATGTTAGCTGAAAGCGTTAGAGCCGAAGAAGAAATAATCAACGAGCTTTCAAACGATCCTGATTTAGTTGCGTTTTTAGAAGACCTGATCTTTGGTCAGTTAGAACGTTGCCTCAGGCAAGATATTGTGCCCCAGTTCTGGAAACATTTCACGGCAAAAGATGACGGTGAACAAGATCATTTTAAAAAGTTCCAGACAGCGGTTGATACGTTGTATGATCGACTCTCAGTGTTTGTGCCTACCCTTCAACAGCTGGAGAAAGTAAGGAAAACTACTGCCGTTGCACGCAAAGTGTATGGGGAGGAGAGTGCTNTGGCAACGTTCCGTCTCGTAGTGAGAGCGTCCCTTCATTCTCAGTTGCCACTTAAAAGTCAAGAAGTCATAGAAGGATTTTATAGTAGATCCTTTAAAGTATTTTGCAAGGTGTCAGAAAGAGCTTCTTCAACTGGTAAGTCTAGAATACAAATTTATGTTTATTTGTGTAACGGTGGGCAAATTACATTTATTGTTATTTCGTTTATTCATTTAAATATTTTGTAGGGCCTACTGCACTTCGTACAGGATTGTAAAATAAAATATTATATTTTGATTTTGACCAGAACTAATATTTTGGCGTCCCCTAATATAAGACTGACTCTACACCACTGGCCCACTGATACATGTATGTGCACATAGTTGAATCCTGGGCAGTTATATGTGATGGCCTTTTTTAATATGTACCGGGTACGTGAAGATTGCATAGATTGTTGTGCAGTTATAAATAGCAAAGGAATGTGTTTGCATGTCTGTCACCCCTGTTTTCGGTATCCATACACTGTCTAAATTGTTGGTAGGTACGTTTTAATAGGGCCGATATCCACATTTCACTTATAACATGGACACAGTTTCTTCTGTAAATTGAAGTAGTAAATCTACAAAAACAGTGCAAAATGCATTAGATAAGGCAGGGAAGTTTTGTCCACTAACCTGACTGGTTCTAACATCATTTTTGTGATTTTGCCAGTTGCCACCTTGATGTCATAAGCTCCCCTGTAACACCTCCCTGTGCTGTTTGGCTACCCTTTTAACATGTTACGGTAGCTAGAAGAGTATTTTTGAAGTGGTTGGGTATTGTCATTACAGTATTTGAAACATTTCTGATTATTCAAGGTAATGCCAGGGGCAATAAAAATGGTTTTATGCAGAACTGTGGATAATAATAATAAACAATTAATTACAATATAAAGCCACTTCGGTTCACAGACTGTTAGACTAACCATTGTGATTGACAAGCTTGAGGTATAGTGGATAGGGAAAAACAGGAAAAATCTGCTAACATATTTTTAACCTGTTACAAGAACGTGGCAATCTCATGTGCTGTGCCAAGTCATGTTTATATCACACAGCTTTTTACGGAAGAGGCTGTCACAGTTAATCGGCAACCTGAATAATCGATCCATGGATTCACCCACCCCAAAATGTAGACATGTTTGCTAGATGTTGTGTTCACATAGAATCAGAACCAAAGCTTGGCGAGTTCTTCATCAAATGTGTTAAACTAGTCAGGCTATTATTACTCACTGGCATATCTGTCAGAAGAATCTCTGAAGAAGTTGCAAAAATATTGTAACAAAAAAGATATGTTCAGCACTACTTTTCCAAATAATCTTCTAAAAAATAAAATAAACCAATGACTTTTTTTTTTAACGAGATGGGTTTCTTAGTAGGCTGGAGTACCCAAGGGAAATTTTTTTATGGCTTATTAATCATCATGTGTAGTTGTCGTCTTGGAATGGTATTGTCTTGGGTAGGGGTATCTTAAAATGCATTTTACTACGATTATTCTTTGTACAGGTCATTACAAAAAGCTAACATTTTGTCTGTCTTTATTTACAGTAATTTTTAATTCCCAGAGACATCCCTTTTTTACAAATAATATCTCCAGCAAGACTACAGCATTTGACAAAGGTGGCCACTTTTGGGATATTTGGCCCCTTTATTAGTGACAGTATGTAACTATAGTTCCTACTAATGTGATGACTTTGAATCAAAGAGGTATCAATATTTGTCTCAAATATGCATCAATACAGAGATTTGGCAATGCAAACCTTTACTTAACAGCTACGCGTGCAATTTTGTAGCTATGTAATGGTTATGAATTGGGCACATTTTGTCATAACATTTTTATTCAAAATCTTCTCGTTAGCATTTAGCCTACTTGACATTTCAGTGTGGGATGCTGTGTGTAAGACACACAGGATTCCACAATGTGGTGTCAAATAAGTGCCATGAGGAATTTATAAGGAGACATTTTTATTCCAAATCTTCTCATTGGGAATTCCTCATGGCACTTATTTGACACCACATTGTGGAATCCTGTGTGATTTACACACAGCATCCCACAGTGAAATATCAAGTAAACGCTAACAAGAAGATTTTGAATAAAAATGTTATGACAAAATGTGCCCAATTCATAACCATTACATGTGCATAATTCACAATCGTTACTTAGCTATGAAATTGCATGCGTGGCTGTTATGTAGCCTAATATGCATTTTTTTGATAAGCTATTCGTATGGGAAATAACTACTATTGGTGTGGGATTGGTTTCTAAATACCCAATTATCAGGTGTCCATGTACTTAGGTTAATTGGTTTTTTAAAACCAGGTGCACAGCTTTCAAAATCTGAGGGCCTGGATTTTAGAACCCATATATTTGTGTAAAATGAATTAATCCAAGTTAGTAACCCCTGGTTTACAAATATTGTTTCCCTGGTTGATATAAATCCTACAAAACAAAATCTTTTTGGGCATGAAGACAAATAACTACGAGTATTACCTAAAGTAAGGCTTATTCTACACAAAGAAGTTACAACATGGCAGTTGTTCTGCCCACAACCGCTTGCATGTCAGAATCGGTTGCAGTAAATGGCGCAAACTACACGAGGCATTTTGATTGCAAGTTTGGAGACGTTATCCAGGTGTCAGGCATTTTCAGCGTTACGGCAGCTGATTGTTAGAACGCACATGGCAGAAACAAGCAATTCTGCTGCCTCGCTCCATCCAGACAGTCTCCTTTCCAGTTTTGTTTTGTTGATGTCATCTGGGAATACATTATGAGGCACATTCTTCTCGATAATGTTTCATACTACAGATAAATTTATGTGTGAGGTTCAGAGACGATACAGTATGAATTGTCCATTTCATAACTGTATCTCATTTTGCAATGTTTTCTCTTGCCAAACCAAGGAGTTCATCAGTAATGATACTGACGTTCTCCAGAATTGAAAGAACTTATCGGGATGCATTCTGTGTGTTTCAGACATTACATTAAACTGCTCTGTCGATTGACAGTTGGATGCGTGTGGCCACCAACGTCTCTTTTTCCATCTAGAATTTTCATGAAATTCTTGCAAGGCATGAAACACTGAAACATCCTGACTGAATGATGTCCATTATGTAACTGAAATGTCTCGTCTGTCTGGTGAAGTGTTTTTACCGTACACTAACCAAGGCATTTTGACAGCCTGGTGTAGTTTGATCAATTGTCAAGCGGTTGCACATTTTAATAGCTTTTGTAGAATTAGCCTGTCAGTGCAGTAGAAGGCAAGAGAAGCAAGTTGATAGTAAAAAGAAACCTATATTATTATACAGGGTGTTCGGAAATTCCCCTTACAAAATGATATGGTATGTTCCTTGATTGAAATGGAGTGGAAAAGTTATTTTCCAAAAATTCCGCAGACCAATAGTTTTCGATTTATTAAAGGTTTAATCTGACCAATCATGGAGCGCGTAGCAGTCGAAGCGCCCGCTTCACGCATGGTACCACCAGTACCACTACGTGAAGTGGCCGCCTCAACTGCTACGCGCTCCGTGATTGGTCAGTTTGAACCTTTAATAAATCGAAAACTATTGGTCTACGGAATTTTTGGAAAATAACTTTTCCACTCCATTTCAATCAAGGAACATACCATATCATTTTGTAAGGGGAATTTCCGAACACCCTGTATATCAGTTGTCTTGTAGTGATGCTGGGTCTTGGGCATATGTGGTCCTATGTAAAATATAAATCTTGACCGCTGGATAGTTTTAGTGACATTACGTAAAATGTATTAAATTAGTGTTGACAAATACAATTAATTTGTCGAATGTTGCATATTTTGAGCTTTGTAATTTCTTTTTTTAAAATTACAGATGCAGATGATTCAGTAGAAGATGTTCTGATGTGTGGGGGCTGCAGTAATGAAGTCGAAGTTTGCCAGTGTAGAGACATTATCCAAGTGTTTCATGCAGTTAATAGGTAGATGGATGTTAAATACCCCTCTGCTGCTGTTATGCATTTATTGGCTCATGCTGTCATTAAAATTGTGTTTGATGTTGACAGTCAAGTGTTCTGTAGTGGGAAAAATCATTAACGTGTGTTGGTGAGATACTACTAGAGCGTCTGGGTTCAAGCCCCACACAGGAACATGTGAACATCTTTTAATTCAATAAGAATATGTCATACAAGGGAAGCCCCCATTCGTATAACTCACACACTTCGTGCTTCGTGTAGCTCAATAGTAACTCCATTGTCATCCAGGATTTTTGGCTTTCAGAAATGCCATTACTACTCGGTGATGGCATTTCTGAAAGACAAATAGAGTGGACGATGGTGGAGTTACCATTGAGCTATGAGAAGCATGTGAGCAGGGTAGAAAAAAAAATGTTTAAAAAAAATATTTTTTTAAACATGTTTTTTTTTATTCATAACTTTTTTTAACCCCAAAACCATGTTTTATAAAAGTTTTTTTTTTATTTAAAACAATTTTTTTTGTCTTAAAGAGTTTTTTTCAATCATATAATACTTATTTACAAGTATAAACTGTCACTTGTGATTGTGGTATAGTAGACAGTAGATTCCATACACAATGATTTCATTTTTTTAGGCTATCTGTAAACCACTAATGCAATAAAAGATAATAAAGTATATCTACAATGATTTCACAGATTTGTTTAAGGCAGCCTGTACTTGTAGAAGCAGTGAAAAGAGAAGAAACAAATGAAAATGGAAAACTCAGTTTCATTTAAAAATCACTGATTTTTTTTAGTCCTGTATTAGTGTACTTCGATTGAATAAAATAAACCGAAGTGCTTTAATTAAATAAATACCGCATTTTTTATCACTTTCTTTATTATGCCTCTTCAAGCCCTCAAAATGCTTTTCTTGTAGGATATGCATTTACAAGCTCATGTGTTTCGTTTTTTGAGCAAGACAAGTATATTTTTTTAGTCTAATTTAAATAAATAACAGCCTCGCCTTATAATCAGGCTAATACGGTAATTGTACGTGGGGCATTCAATAATTAACGAGACAAACTCCAATAGCGGGAAAACTACTGATTATTGGATGAAACTTTCTGAGGGTCAAGTTGGTAACCTTGGGGACAAATTCAATCAGCTGTTTGAAAGAAATAAAAACAAACATAACCTCTTTTGTTAATTTCAAAATGTCAGCTCCTCTCGGAACGTGTATGCCAGAAGAGCAACGTCCAGTGATAAGATTTTTGTTATCCGAAGGTGTGAAACCGGCCGAAATTTACTTGAGAATGTTGAAGCAGTATGGTGAAAAGTGTTTAAGCCAGGGAAACATGTATAAATGGAATGAACAGTGTAAATCGGGCAGAACAAGTGTCACCGATATTCATCGCTCCGGACGACTTGTTGAAGTCTCGACAGACGCGCTGCAAAATCGCATAAATGACCTTATTCGCGGTGACAGACGTATAAAAATCACGACAATTGCTGATTTGTGTAATGTTAGTGTTGGAACCGTGCAATCGATCATTCATGACAAGCTGAATTATCGCAAAACGTGTTCGAGATGGGTTTCAATACCTCCCACAAAACGGGAGAGATCATCGAAAATTTGGGTTGGGAGTTGTTGCCACATCCACTTTATAGTCCCGACCTCGCGCCGTCCGATTTTCATCTGTTCGGCCCGCTCAAAGAGTTTTTACACGGCACCAAGTTCGAAAACAATGCAGCGGTTAAAAAAGCTGTACACAAGTGGCTCCATCAGCAAGGTCATGAATTTTTTACCACGGGAATTAGTAAGCTCCCAAAGCGATGGGATAAGTGCCTAAATGTTAGTGGAGAGAGATTACGTTGAAAAGTAGTGTAAGTTTCATTGTCATTGAATAAAACGTTTTTGTCCACAGCCATTTGTCTCGTTAATTATTGAACGGCCCTCGTAATTTGTAACACATTGTACTAATACAGTATTGTATTACAGCTTAATTATTGAAAATACATCATTTTGACAAAAACTTCAAATTTAATGGCATTTCATTTTTGTAAGGCCGCTTGTAAATACAGTTGCTTTTATATACACGACAGTTTGATTACCGGTACATAAATTCGGATCTTTTTACAGTGTTTAAAACAATGGTAAAATTGCAGCTAAAAACTTGCACACGCAAACAAAAATTTAAGCAGCATGATGTTACTGTCTGATCAGCTTTTTTATTTTCTACTAAATAAGGCCTCAATCTGGTACGTAAGGAGACGTAACTTCGGGGTATACCTGTGTTGTCTTTGTTATCTTCAATGTAGAAGAGAAAACAGGAAAATGCTTGTATTTAGTAGATATTAACTGTTTGAATTAAAATGAAAAGAAGATTCTGTACTTTGTGTCGAGTCATAATGTACAAAAGGAAGTTTGTCAACGTGTTTATATATATTTGCAGGAAACTTATCGATCTTGAATTGTTGGAGCGTCTAGCGGGAGAGGTACTCACTAAGTTGATACACCAAAGGATAGAACAACATGTTCAGGAAACCTGCAAGGGTAGTTTTGATGCATCACAGATTGACAGGCTGGAAAATGTAAGAGAAATATTGATAAGGAATAAGTATTTTGTTTAGATTTTCACTTGATATGTGCGTCATTTCTATCACACTGAGTTCTGTGATAATACATGGCTGATGGTTCACTTTCCTTAAGAGCCCAAGAGATGAAGAACAGATCATTGTCCAGCACACAACTCCACATTGTTAACATATTACAAATGTGTTGGGCTATTCGTATTTAGAAAATGAAACGTGTCTCTTCTTGAAGACCCCTCAATTTCATTTCTTGAATTGGCAATAGATTTGGTATTTTTATACTAATCCAAGTCAAAACTATACTTATTTTTGGGCCAGCACCAGTGTACTTTTCTGGTAGAATTTTACACTATTTTTAAATGTATCTTAACAAGATTGCAGGCGTAGCTTTTTAATTTGTGTAATCATCTTTTCTGTAAGTGAAAATCCAAGTAAAATTTTAATCTTCCTTTATTGATGTTTTGACAAGAAATGTTGAAGTTGTTCTAACAGTTCAAAAAATTGAATGGAAAAATGTGTTTTATTCAAATAAATATGTGTGTATATAATTAAAAAAAAAAACTGCAACCCTACGTATTTTGATCTCTTGAACAAGTGGCTCACGATTCATCTTCCAGTGGATATATTAGTGAATTGGGGTTGGCGTTGACACGATGCCAGTTGCTAGGCATCTTGGACTGGCATCAGTTGATTGTTGCCAGTGACTGGCTTCGTTTGAACAGAACTGGCATGATTTTCCGTGCAGGTTGTGACTTGCCTAGCCAGGCAGGTCGACTTACCCAGCCAGGCAGGTCGACTTACCCAAGGAGTAAGTAGGTAAGTTGGCCAGTTGTTCGAGCAAGTTGCTTCCCCATCCACCCTTTTTCTTGACTGGCTTCCCAACCGGCGTCGTGTGGACGGTCTCAATGTCGACTGGCCTANCACAAGCCAGTTCTTATCAGTGTGTTTTAGAGTATTGAAGTTGCAGTTTGCATTTTTTTTTTCAGTTTCCTGTGTTTTTAACTGGTTACATTCCGCCCTATGTAAAATCGATTGCCGGCGATCGATGACTATGTTAACCTGGATTTGGCACTGGATCTCATGTTGAAGGACATTTAGTAGTTCCACACTCTTGCCAACAGATGTCAGAACCATCCACACCACAAATAGAAACCTGATTTTTGTATTGCCTGAAAAGAAACTGAATTCCTTTGTTGTTCAAAAGTAAACAAAGGAACAGATAAAGTGGCAGTTTGTTTGAGCGATGTTCAAATTGTTGCTTCTTTGACAGCACATTACGATTGTTTTGAATACAGCCGGTCCCGGTAGCCTAGTAGTCCAGTGAACGAAGGGGTTTTACCCTACAAAAGGTCGGGTAGTTCTAAATTTTTGATATGTTGTATAGGTTGGTTGGTTAGTGAAAAATCCAAATTTCCACATCCCATCCCCCTTGGGAAACTCCGCCATCTTGTTAAAACCACCGAAAATCGGAACGTTTTTCAGTTTTTCGCCTATAACTTCTTTCTGGTCTATTTTAACGCAAAAACATTTATTTTCCGACTTGTAGAAGACAAAATTTCCTACAATTTAGGTATTCAAAGTTTTTTTGTACTATCAATAGCAACGGGGCTATGAAGCTCCCCAAAAAGGCTAAAATTTCGTACTTAGCAAAATTTTGACTTTCTTTCCACTTTACATCGCAATAGCTCCGTAACACTTCATTTAAGCCTAAAAGTCCTCTTAATCAATCTTGTAGAGAATTTAATTACCTACAAAATCCATGTATCAATTTTTATACGACCAATACAACGGAGGGGGAGGGGGGGTTACAAAACAAGTAAAGTGTGTGTTTTTTTAAATTCCATGCAGCAACTCTCTTTGGTTCATTATTAGTAATTATAAACGTTTTACCTAACGTTTCA
>KZ870890.1:41413-54476 GCA_003456935.1 Machilis hrabei | reverse complement strand
TGTAAGGGGAATTTCCGAACACCCTGTATATAGGCAAAGAAGCATCCCACGAAAAAAATGATTAAGACCAAATTTGTTCATCTCGAAGGGGGCTACAAGATGGCGTTACCTGTTTTGCCGTAGATGGCGCTATTAGTGGTGAAATTGCCAACAACTTTAATTTCTTAAATGGGAACCATTATTTTTTATTGCAGAATCTTATTCCATGTGAAAAAATATATAATTTTATCCCAAGTGTTTTATTGTACTAATGCGTAACATAAAAGTTATAAGCGTTTTTTGTTACTCAAGTACGTACGGTCTTTTTTCGGTCCTTTTGTTGTTTTATTTACATGACTGGATAATTGGATTGATGAATGATTGGTTGCGTTGTTGCTGCAAAGGATAGAATCTCCGTTATTGACCAATCATTAGCGGCCAATGGAGGAGATTCTAGGCGGATTAATTTTATACGCTGAAACAAATTAATTATATTATTTAATTTTAAAAAATATGTGTAAGATCTTACACACAACGACTAGAAAATTTGAACATTTATTAGACTAATCTTCTTACTATTGAGGTAAGAAAGTGTATTTTAATAAAAAGACCGAAGAAAGGCCATACGTACTTGAGTTACAAAAAAACGCTTATAACTTTATGTTACGCATTAGTACAATAAAAACACTTGGGATAAAAGCTATGTATTTTTTCACATGAAATAAGATTCTGCAATACAAAATAATGGTTCACATTTNAGAAATTAAAGTTGTTGCCAATTTCACCTCTAATAGCGCCATCTACGGCAAAACAGGTAACACCATCTTGTAGCCCCCTTCGAGATGAACAAATTTGGTCTTAATCATTTTTTTCGTAGGATGCTTCTTTGCCGATATATTTGTCCCGGTCAATATAAATAGACCACCCTGTATATAATTTTGGTTATGTGGCATATGTATAATCTTGGAAATTTGGCAACAGAGGATCAACGTGAAATTGTTTTTATCTCAGAGTAAGCGTAACTCCCTACAATATATGCTACTCTATCGGATATTTAAGTTATATATACACAATTTTGAAAATTCGGCAGTGTTGGATATGTACACGCTTTTGTATTTGAATCACCGAAACAATATCAAACAAATGAGGTACATTGCAAATTTCAGTGCGTTTCAACACAGTGCATTTCTAAACCACCACAACATTACTTTGTGTGCTATACTGGCAAAGCACTAGGACTTGAACGCCGGAGGTTTCAGGTTCGATTCCTGACTAGGGCTGGGTGTTATTCAAGGTCTCAATAAAAAATGTTCATCATCACCTTCTCATAAAAAATAATGTGTGCTGGATATGTGTAAACCGGCTCGAATGACTCATGTGTAGTCGAGTAGATTTGGCAACACTGGATTTTACAATTTGGCATATTTGACAATACCGAATCACTGTAAAGTAAATTAACTATGTTCAAAATTAACTATGTTTGAACCCAGTGTATACGTAGCCTAAGCACCCACAACGGTCCTGTAACGGTAATATTAAAAGTATGGAAATTTAGCAACGTTGTAAAGCTGTGACAAAATTAGCCACGTAAACGTAACAATTTCAAAAACTCGATGGAAAAAATATATATATATTAGAAATTGTAAACTCCGTTATAGTCATAATTAGTATACTTTACCCACACACCACTTACAAACAGATATATATATATATTTACAATAGGCCTACAATTAAGAGGGAATCTTAACAGTAAAATTTACACTCCCGTACAGCAAATAGTTTAATTGCTGGCTTATGTTGAATAAACCTGAGAAATCAAACATCGGGAGGTGTATAACAATGTCTTGTGTTTATTTTGGTGTAAAGTTTTATTGAACTAAATAAATATAATGTGCAATTTCAGCTAAAAAAAAAAAGGAAAATTCACCAAATTACACATATTAGATTTTAATTACTTTTAGAAAAGTTTACACCACAATCAACACAAGGCATTATTCTAATGTCTCTCGCTGTTTAATGTCCCTTATTTTTACCTCATAAGCCAGAAATAGAGCAAATTGTTGTCCAGCATCATGATTTCTGGTCACTCGATGGCCAACACCCTTAAGTTGCAACATCTTATACGTATAGTACAAGTCTTCGTCTTGAAGAACTGTGACATTTAAAGATTTTTACCTACTTTGTGCCATTCAATCATGTGTGCTGTTACTGCACAGACCAACCAACGTTGATTGTGATTAATGTATCAACTGTCAATAGCTTAAGTCNCAAGCGGTGTTTATATAGGCAGTAAAAGCTAATTGTTCATTTAAAAGGTACCTCATATATCTTCAATCTCCATTTTACGGTCGTTTTCACAGCCAGCATCGTTCAATACGAGATTTTTCTCGTGGGGGTAATGCAAAACTTTTTTTTTACGAGTCCGTACGATATTGAACAAAATCAATAGTCCTTGTACTACTATTACTTTTAATGTTGCCCGTATGCGTGTTTACATAAAGTACAGTTTACACCAAAAGTTCACTAACCACAGTTAGATTTAACGTTTGAATTAATTATGCAATTGTTGATAATTCACTTTAAGTAAGCAATGTTCATTCGGTAAACATGCAAGCTGGCAACATTGAGAGCTTGCTCAACACGTCATTCAGCCTCCGCCACTGGACGTTACATTTGTTATCATAAGCATCAAAACTAGACACGAATAGAAAAAGTCGCGCATTACTTCGCTTTAAAATACTTCACTTGGCATGCCGGTTCAAACTTTGTTAAAAACTGAAGTCAGTTAAGTACGTAATCTCTGTTTATGTGATAATATGCTAAGATTTCAGTTAAACAGAGTTTATGCACTTTAGTGGACTATAGTTTTTAAAGCAAGTATTTTGAAGTGAGGCTGTGTGCTGCTTTTTCCTTTTGTCTTTCTGTTTCTTTCTGTTCTCATGAATGTAACGAAGACCACGACATCACGTGCTTTAACTCCAACCGAATCTTAAAGTTGTCCGCTAAACCGAAACGTGTTTACTTGCTAAGATTACATAATGATGATGATATGGTGTTTTACGTCCCGTCGATACAGAATGGGTCACTAGGGACGATGAAACAATGTTTATTGTGATTAATGAAGGTGAACTTAATTCTATGAACCACACACACACACACATAAGACAGCACAAACATCCATGCCTCATGCGGGATTCGAACCCGCAACCTCTCGTTCCAGGGCGCGCTGTACTAACCACTATCCCAAGTAGGTCGGCCTAAGATTACAGTAAATACTTTTGGGGGGGGAGGGGGAGAGAGAGCAACTCACAAATGGTAACACTTTCTATTACTGGATGTACTGTAGTGACACGTGACCACCACCACAGAAATCTGGAGCATATCGGGATTAACTCGATTTTTGTCAATATATTGATTTTAGTTATTCCATAAGCTACACAATTATACTGCTCTTGTATTTTTGATCGGAAGTTATCGATTCAACTCTCGGCGCTGTAAAAGAACCCACCACCGGCGAACAAGTGAGAAAATTAAATTATCCTGAAGCTTCGTTATGACGTGCTTGGAGTTTCCAATAACTATAAGCGGTCAAAACCATTTTACCATAAGCTCATAGTAGCAGCAACTTTGATGAATTTGAGTGATAATGTCTTGACATATTCCCACTGGACACGTATAAATTGATATAGTCCACACAGTGGCTAAACGTGTTACAGGAGAATTCAGACTAGAGTGGATTCAATCTGATTTCGATTTCAGTGAATAATTTGAAGAGGCACCACTGTCTATTGAGAGTCATTAAAAGCTGCTGCTGCTTTCGGAATTTAAATCAATTACTTGGAATGATCACTTATCGATGGGACTCCACTTTTTAACGTCCCTCCCGGAAGATACCTACAAGCATGCCTTAATGTGAAGTGCTTCACAGGTAGATTCGTAGGATAACNATTTATACTCAGGGCAAGGACTATGTGAATCCTGGACCTCCCGATCGGGATACGAGCAATTTATCAATAAGTCAAACTGTTGCTGACATATAAACTTCGCAATCAATATACATGTTTTTTTACGTCCTTACTACACCAGATGGGACATTAGGACGATGATCAATGCTAAATTAGATCAGCGGAAAAAATGAGGATTACAAAAATCGAGATAAAGGACATGACAAGACTCTGCCTTGCGTGGAAATCGAACCCATGATTTCTGGTGTGAGAGCTTTAAGATAGCTGCTCTTCTCTACCACGGTCGGTCTTTAAGATTCAGCATAGCTAAGCTCCAAAACTAGGTAAAATTGTCTCGAGTGTATTCACAAAACTTTATTTAGTTAGCTCTTGTTTAAATAAGGTGATCTCGGCTAAACAAGCTGTACACAACATTCCTTGTACCACATAACAGTTATAATTAAATCGCTAAAGTCAAGACTGTATGGATAGGAAATGTATTACCACAGCAGACGATTAGTAATCAATTTCCTATCGATATAGTCTTGACTTTAGCGATTTAATTATAACTGTTATATGGTACAAGGTATGTTCTGTTCGGCTTCTTTAGCCGATTTCACCTTACTTTAACCAGAACTAACTTAAAAAAAATGTGATTACACTCGAAACAATTCTACCTAGTTTCATAGGAAATAAATACATTCCTTAAAAAGCGAGTTGATTGAACTCTAGTAAATACATTTAAAAAAATGACAGCAGGATACAAAGCCATTTGCCTTGAAGGGAAAACAATTACATTGGCTTACTCTATCATTGCAATTAATACAGATAATGATTGTTTCAACAGCAGCTGTGTATGTATTTCTTCTTAAAACCCATCCACATACTGTCGCATGCCGTATGTCGGTAGAAAAATCGGCCATCTTGGATCACGTGACTATGGTTACAGCAAACATTCTGACACTTTACGGCGTAGGTTAACAGGGAAAAGCGGGTGTGAAGTCGCCAAAATATTAGATTTTTCTTCAGACATACGGATTGTGACAGTATGTGCAGGGGCTTTACGACAATTTTTTTTCGATATTTACGATAACCGTAGTTACGTGATCCAAGATGGCCGACTTTTCTTCCGACATACGGCATGCGACAGTATGTGGAATGGGCTTAACACTGAACAGAGTAAACCGTAATTATTGTATTACAACAGAATAACATCATTTATGTACAGATTTTGCACAATTTGTTATGAAGATAGTTATGTCAGCCAAGGACGATAACAAGAAGATGTACGGTAGGCCTACCTTGGACTCCTCTGTTGTGTATTTTATCTGCAGTTAAATAATTTTAAACGAGACTTCCTTAATTTTCTATTACGCGCATAAGCTGTAAAATTAAAGTTTTATTATTCGTGTAATTAAAGACGGTTTTTTTAAGTTCATTTAACTAAAAAAAATTGCCGCCTGTCAATTTGTCACAGTTTTACTTCTGTTTAACCTAATTATCTATATTCCTTCTTCCTGTTTTCAGAATAACGCCAAGTCTTCAGCTGTCGTTTCAATGAAACGTAATCGAATTCAAAGTTCCGTGTTAATTTTAATGAGTTCGAAGGCGAACTAATTTTGGTGATCGCCGAAAGAGACGCGCTTTTTCTAGAGTTGTAATGAAGGTTCTTATTTACAATGAAACCTTTTCAACAGGAGCGCACTTATTTAACTGAAACTATGAGTGTCAACAAGTNATTGTGAGAAATGAAAAAGTGGGAAAGGTGTAATCCATATTGAGACACGAATCTTCCAAACTATTTCAATTGAGCTTCGTTACTCACAGTGCCTACATTTTTGTANCTCTCGAAGGTACCACTATCTTGTTTAAACATCACAGGATGGAATTTATTCTCCCGGACAGCAAATTGCTTCTTTTTTTTATTTACGTTGAAAAAAATTGGGACATTAAAAGATGAGAAACATAAGGTATGATTAAACGACAGCCTCCACGCTAGCTCAAAGCGAATTAAGCCGCAGTGCGAAAATGCTTCTGCCGTTAAACGTGGATTTCATCAGGATTATTGCGANTTTTTCTGTATCCACTGAAAGCGTATTAAACGCAGTTCTGGTTTCAGATTATGTTGGCTCAAACCAGCTTGAACAGTAGCTAAAGTGGCGGCAGNANTGCCAGTTGACAGGNTTTGTTCTTGGTACAATGACAAAATTANAATTTTTAGATACGTGGGATGAATAATCCGTAATAAATATTTGGAATGCTAAGATGTCTCACACTCGACAAAAAACAAATTCCATTTTTTCCGAATGTATCAAAATATCACAAACAAACCACTGCACATTTGCTTTTCATTGTGCTATTAAATGCTGAGAGATCACCGTCACAACTGTAGGAGTAAAGTGGAAACTGCACTTCACTTTTCACGTCTAACAGAGGGGAAGCAGAACCCATATTTTTTGTAAACGTTTGCATGACATGATAATAAGCAAACACCTGTCCAGGCAGGTACTACAATGATCAAGTACGACTTCCAGCTTGGTGTTCAGTTCTTCAAAGGGTGCGGGCTCATATGCGGGCTTGTGACGTCATAGTGATATTATAAAACAGCAAAATAGTAACCACCCAAGTGAGATAGAATTTGATTGATTACCACAAAAGTTGTTTGTAATAAAATATGTTTTAAATAATACAAAGTATGAACAAATGTGTAACCAGCATTGGCTTAAATTTAAAAATAAACGTGCGTTATGAAATCAATTTGTGTAAACTTATTTTTCAAAAGATTTAATGACTGTAAGATCAGTACACATGTATTTGTTTTAAAGAACAATTAGTTTTTACTCAGAGTCTGAATCAAGTTCCAGTATAGCACTCTGTGGTTTGCAGCACTGACTTTAACCACATGAACAAGCAAAAGTACATCACTCCGAGATTGTTTAGTACATGGACAGGTCTTTCTACTANATCGTGCATTACCATTGCATATACACTTTACTATAGCGGGGTGGGCTTCAGGAACCGAAGGTTTAGTCATCAAGATTGGTATCATACAGCCTTTATCGTTTATCATCCAACCACATGATAGCACATCAGGTAGGTTTGGCTTTGATACAAGTGCTTGTCACCACACCACCGCTTGGAAGTGTGCCCTCTGAATATGCAGCNGAAGCGCATCTGAGGTCGGTGGAATCATTACTGGGGCTTGTTTCCGAACATAGCTACTCGAACAAAGGCGACAGAAGTTAAGGAAGTCTCAGGAGCATACAGAGAAACTACACTTTTTTCAGCATCAGCAATTGTACTGTCAGTAATNTGTCCAATACCCAGTCAAGATAGTAAGTCTGGGTGTGTGATGTAAGTTTTTCTTGTGTTTTTCTTTCCACGACCAGTGAATTGATTTGTTGTGTCACATCCTGTCATAGCATGGTAAGCAAGGATGCTTCAGTCACCGACTTAGGGAGAGAGTTGTAAACTGTGTGAACAGGAATGTAGTTGGGTTGCTTTGCAGTCCCATTACTCATCCATACCTCTGGTGGGAGATGAGGGAAGAAGTGTATGAAGAGGACCAGTACATCAGTAGCTTTACTGTTAACTAAGATGCGCTTGTATCCCTTCGTTTCAGCATCGTGAGCATGCAAGACCATTCTGGTGTCCGCTTCTTCGTCATCAGATTTCAAACTGCTACATCCCTGGGCACTGAAACATGTGACGTGGTCTGTCATTTAGTGCCTGCACGATGCTGTCGTGTCATAGATGTAATAAAATTATATCTGTAGTAATCAAATACCACATCCACTCGTTTGATATCTGCACTTAGTTTTTNGAAAACAGCTCCTGTAAACACGTCCGCATATTCCCCGAAAGTGTATACATTCATCGGTTTGCCAAATGCTAGAACCAGTCCCATAGAATCAATGATGTAGCAAGTGTATTGTTGTTCTTGGGAGCGAGGAAGTTCTCCAAGTGCATATTCCCCAACCCAAGGTTGAGCTAGAGCTGCCTTGTGACACGGTCGCAGATTGCCATCGAGATTTGTTAGTGCTAAAGGTACCGGTGATAGCTCATGAGCACACAAGCTGTCAAGATCGATTTTTCGACCGTTTGCCGATGCTACACGTGCACGGCGTAACAAACTGCAATCAACACGTACTGCCTTTTGTAATTTTACATCTTTTGAAACCTTCTTCGTAAGAGAAGCTAGTGTTTCGGAAGCTTTACAAAAACTAAAATTTGTGCGTTTGGTTGTAAGCGTTTTTCATCAAAATCTGATAAAGTTTGTAAACCACGGTCATATGCAGTAAGCAGATCTTATGTAACATCCTCAGGAGCAACATCACTAGCAGAAATGCACAATATTTCAGGCCCATCACAATCCAGAACATGTTATTCTTCAAACTTTCTCGAAATCTTAATGATATCGTCTTCATATCATTTTATCCTTGATGGACTTGCTTCATCATGTGAGAAAGAATCTGGTTGTGTCTTCAAGCCAAAGATCTGTCGCGTATCTTCAGATAGCCTTGCACGTACATTGTAAGCCAGACACCACCTGTCCCTGGCTGAATCTATTATGGTTATCCCAACTAACCCACCAGAAATTTTCCCGATCTTGTTAACATGTTTCAAGACTTGATCAGTGAAAATTTGATTGAATCGTCACAAAGTTTCCAGCTTCAAACTCATCATGGACAGAAGGCGCACTAGTATTCAGTTCTCGCATTTAACGCAGGTATACAGGACCCCATCTTGCGTAGTTTGTATGGTCATATATAATAAGCCATGGCAACATTTTTAGAGAACGAAGCTAGACGTAGCTCCCAAATGCCTTCTCTTTATGCCCGAATGAAATCCAACCGCAGCGTAATCATGTCCCAATACTGGAGCCAGTACTTCGAGGTTGAGTCCTTTTGGATATCCACTTCAAACTCTTTCAGTATCTCCTGAATTTCACTTATGAATGAAAAACCTTCTACGGGTATTTGCACTGCCTTGTTGGTGAATGCCTGCACCACAGATGTTATTTCAGAGCTCCATGGTTATGGTAAATTCTTCTTCCTCGCTTCACACCCAAACAAAAAATTAGACCACAACACTCTCCATAGTGCCTCAACTGTCAGTTTGTAGCTTCATACAAACAATTATTGTAAACAGAAACACGGTATTTCAAATCCTACATTATGTTTCAATATTTTATAATAACATTCTTTTGTGGGAGTGTTCATGACTTCACTAGCCTGTAAATGAGCCCGTACCCTTACCCGACTTGAACACCATAAAATATATTAATACTGATACCAAAACTATATATTTACAACACGTGTTTGTTTATTACCAGTCAGTGCAAACGAACTCACGTTTTAGAGCACAATTTCCAATCGGCTTCTCCTCTATAACTGCTCGGCTAGATTTCAAACAACTTTAATACGAATTCACGCTAAGGCTTACGCCACTTTGCAAATTTAATTATTGTCTAACTAAAGCTTAAGAACAACGCCTCAAGTCCACTTCGATATACAGTTGGCTAAACCTAATTAAAATGTAATATGTGTTATTTAATTAATTCCGCCTTCTTAGATAAAATTAAATGATTAGCCAAATTACATTTAGAAAACTGTATACCCAAGTGATCTTGAGGCATTGTTCTATGTTTCTAACCTTCTAATTTCCCAAATTTGTTCCACATAAGTTAGAAATTAAGCATTTTGTTATCCGGGAGAATGAGTTGCTCCATGAAGGGGATCAACACACATTAGTAGATCCATTATAGAAGATAAATAAAATATGATAATTCTTGCTCTGGAGGTGGTCTTCCCACATAAGGACAGCCATTATATAATATGTTGATTTCTTCTCTAAATTTGATCAACCCGCTTAGTTGAATGATTATACAGTATAATACGTAACACAAAATTTGATAACACTGTCACTTGTTGTCAAGGCTAAGTTATTATAGTTAGGTTTTTCTTCTAATATAAACGTCCTTAAACAAAGAAAATTACAATTATCTAGATCACATTTTCTATATTATACTAGTAGTTTACTGAGCTGTTGACATTAGTCACCTGTCTATGGGTATCTATGCCATTTAAATCCGCTAAATGTACAGAACATTTTGACTAATACCAAATTACAATATTGAGGCTGACAAGAAACGTGTACTATAAATTATTCAAAACATTACTAGTCCATACAAATGTTATTGGAATTCATTAAAAAATGTCAGTACATATAGCCATAGGCTTCACAAGTATATGTTTTACAAGCTTGTCGCTTATTTTTTCGACTATATCAGGTACCACCTAATAGTGCCAAAATCGTATTCCCCAAAGCCCTGCCTCTGACATGTTCCTGGACACCTCTTATTCATCCCCCTACCCCCCCCTAACAAAAAACGTAATATATTCAAATCTTAGGTTCATTAACACTTGCTGCATAAAAAGGAAAATAAAACATTTCTTTGTTACTCTTATAAAAATATGGCATCCTCCCAGAAATTTAGTGACCACTGTAACGCCTGTTTATTGAAACCGACATCACACGAGAACTGTTTATTAGGTTTGAATTTCAACTGTTAGATATTGTGAGTGGCCATTTAAACTCTTATAATAAGAAAACAGATAAATCCAAAAAGAGTCAACAGTTCTAATTATTCTGACACTGTTTCTGACATCAAATATTTTCTAGTATGATGTCAGCTTTATGATATGTTGAGTGGTTATAAAACTGGCAATCATGCACACCCTCAAGTTCACAGGTGGTGATAAGAAGTCGGAGGAAAATATAAAATACAAGGAAAGGACTGGCATGACTAACAAACCATGTTCCTTGACTGGTCAATGGTCAAGCTTGCCATCTACACTTTCACTCTAAAGATTCATATATCACTTCACTGTTAGACCTAAAGTCGTTTCAAACCTTAGATGACAGTATTGAGTTATATGGCAATGCATTTTCTTATGGCCAATGTTGCCAGATTTTTNAAANATANAAGTTGATAATTCGAACAGGAAACGAATACATCTTATAGATAATTTCATTCTGCATCTTTTTAGTCGAGTGACTTTAAAAAAATAAACGAAAACATAGTCCAAATTTCATTAAATTGTTATTTCTAAAATTTTTATTGTAACAGATCTCTTTGTATTAACACACGATTTCTCAAGGTCCAAATGACTAAAATAAAATTAAAACCCATGAATTATAAAGGTAACACAATGAGAACAGTGATGATAGCACAATTTTTTTTATTTTTGGTTTTTCAAATTGAAGAATGTTTTTATTTTCAGAAATTACAGTTGTTTTTTTCTAAGTGAATGCAAACTTTCACTCTGTGAGGAACTTTTTTTACTTTCAAGATTTAGCACTGGTTTTTGCGGTAAAATGTCAATAATACATCGAAAACGTTTTTAGATGATGATGATGTCTTGTTTAACGGCACGTCGACACCAAAAGGGTCATTTGCGCCGATACGTTTTTAGAGAAAACCCAGTACAGATAAGTGTAAAGGTACTCGTACAAGACAGCAAAATGTCAATGAAGCGCCTTGATTACCGGGAGCCATAGCGGGTAAAATGAATCGTGGACAGACACTGGAAAGTAAGACTGGACCTCCCGCTTAAACCCCGAGATATCAAACCGTACCTCGGTTCGATATTTCGGGGTTTAAGACAATTTTTTTTAAAGCCCTCTTTTTTTTCGGATAATCGACACCTTGTTTTTATGGTCATTCGATAAATCCACCAAAAAGGTATGCGAGTTTATTGTGTCTTAAAAGGCTACGAACTAACGTGTCCTGACCTATTTCTTAATCATTTCTTAGTCTTGGCTGAATGAGGGGTGGAATGTGGGAAATCCCCGTAAACCGTCTCGGCACTTCCTGGAATAGAATCACTCATTATTCTTGTCACCAAATTTATTTCAGTGTCCATTGAATATCCGTGGAAGTTAGTGTGCTGTTCCCGATTGTGAAATATAAATATTATAGTGGTACAGTGAATTGTTGTATAGTGTTTATTGTTAATTTAAGCTGTTTACATTCGAGTCGGCATGAGTGAAAGGAAACAAGGGCGAGGAGAGGATCTTAGTGCTTCACGCTTTTGAATATTTCAGGAAACNAAATCCACATGAAAGTATAACGTTGACTGTAAATAAAGTTCACGACTGTTTAGGTGTTTCTGAATCCACCACATTCGCATGTCGTATCGTTTCGTAAGTCTAAAATTTGCAAAATTCAAAATGGAAGACTATCCAAAATGGCAGAACATGAACTCGGATCGAATTCTAAGTATTGCTATTGAATTTTCTGACCCCCAAAACCCCCGGATACAAATTTTCATGTCTGTATGTCATATAGTTTCGAAAATCTAAAAATTGCCAAATTCAAAATGGAAGACTATTCAAAATGGCAGAAAATGAACTCGGATCGAATTCTAAGTATTGTTATTGAATTTTCGGACCCCAAAAACCTCTGGATACAAATTTTCAGGTCCGTTTGTCATATCGTAAGTCTATTTGATTTATTTGCACGAAATGAGTTTGAGACTTGGCAACAACGTCTTCCATAAGTTCAATACTCTCTTCTCAGGTTTAAAACGACTTTAGTATAATTACATAAATNAAATACTTTAAAAATTAAAAAAAAGATACACCAGTTAAATCGTTCAATTTACTCACAATTTCTATCAAGATTGTAATTCAAAAGAAGCTAATAAACGTCTCATATTGCCTCCATTCTGAATGCTCACACAATAATTTACATATAGATTAAACACAACCATCAAGAGAAAGGAATCCTTTCATTTCGTCGTTAAACCTTAATACTCGCAGCTCTTGATACCAGCATTAGTGCAGGGATTTACTTTTCAATTGTAAACAACATATCCAAGGAGAAATGAAGCCATTTTGTTCAATATCTACTGCAGTAGAAGATTTCCAAGGATAGTCTTCATCACAGTGTGTTTCGGGATTAAAATATTGTAACAAGCTACATAAAAAGGAAAATAAAAAAATGTCCTTGTTACTATTACAAGAAAATCCGTGATATAAAAATATGGCATCCTCACAGAAATTTAGTGACTCCTGTAAAATGTTTATATATATCATGGTTCATAAATTTGGAAATAAGCGAACAATCAAAATTA
>KZ870889.1:2114-15066 GCA_003456935.1 Machilis hrabei | reverse complement strand
ATCCTGAAGCGTCATTACGACGCGGATGGGGTCTCCATTAGACCTGAGATGTCATAACAGTGGGACCATAATCCAATAGCAATAGCAAGCAAGTTCCAATGCAGTTGGAAGTATTTATTATAGTGGGCAATTTTTTTTTCTGTTTGTGTGTGGATATAGCTTCAATGACATAATTAGTAGGAGGTACGAGGGTCGTTCGGAAAGTAGTACCCATTTTAGAATCACAAAATAACCAATAACTATTTACGAAAGGAACTTTTTATTTTACATCTACATACCTTAGGCCATTTTTCCACCCTGGACATTTAGACACTTAGCGTACCGTACGACAAGTTTTTGTATTCCCTCGTACACCTCTGGCGCCAGTCTATAGAGAAACGTAGTTACTACTTTCTTCAGCTCTTCCTCTCTCGCAAAACATTTATCTTCCAGAAAGTCCCTCAGTTTCATGAAAAGATGAAAGTCACTAGGCATCAGGTCCAGGATGTAGGGCGAATGGTCTAAAACTTTCTAGTTGAGACTTCCAACGAGGAGTGGACCTTTTCGGTTCAAGAAGACAGTTGCCAAGACTTTCCGAGTTGAGAGGGTCTGCTTGAACTTTGGTTTAGATGGTGATTGAGGGTGATGCCATTCCATCGACCAACGTTTGTTCTCCCGCCGCCGCGTAACGTAGGAAACCCAAGTTTCATTCTTTGTCGCAATGTGTGTAAGAAATTCATGTCCTTTCCTTGAGTATCGCTCCAAAAAAGACAATGCAGCAGCCATATGGTTTGTTTTGGATCACCAAGCATGCGTGGAACCCAACTGGCACAAATTTTTCCGTACCCAAGATGAACAGTGACAATTTCATGGATTACGGCGCAAGAAACTAGGAAATTTTTCATGGATTTCGTCGAGTTTGTGACACTGATCCTGTTTGATTAATTTGCACAGCAAATCATCCGTATTGACAGACGGGCGCCCGGTTCGTTCACCATACATTTCCCGTATTTGACGATGAATCTCAAAAGGTCGTGTATTTTTTGTGTTAATAATTCAAATCGCAGATTTNGATTCACATGTGACGGGATTTCCTATTTTCTTGTTCATTTTAAACACCCACAGAAATAACAACAATGATGTTTGATATTTTGTCTGAAGCTGGAGTAGGAATTCATGTTTCAATAAATAAAATTATGACAAGTTTTTCTTACTGTACTCTGAAAAGGTTGAAAATTAATATTTCATCTAGAGTGTTCTTTACACTTCATCAGGATCTTGTTTGAAGACTTCACCTCATACTGTAGCCATCCACTTGGAAATTGTGTTTGTTTTGACAATTTTCAAATGGAAGGCTACATACAGTATGATGTAAGGTCTTCTCACAAGATCCTGATGAATTCTAGAGCACATTCTAGATGAAATATTGATTTTCAACCTTTGCGGAGTGCGGTAAGAAAAACCTTGTCATACTTTTATTTATTGAAACAAAACAAATGTGACAAAACTCTCGAGGACTCTCGAGGCTGACCTTGAACTGGCCTGATGTATTCTCCTGCACGGGTGCGATTCCTAAACTGGTACTACTTTCCAAAAGATCCTCATATTTGACCCAAAATTAGCTCATCTCTGAAGATAAATTAACAAAGCACAAATACGCGCTTAAGTTCTTGAAAAAATGCTTTTCATTGTAATCTCTTTCAACCCCTGGTTTAATTTATTATGGTTAGATTGTTGTTCAAAGATACTAACTGCCTGATATCAAAATGTATGTTACTTAACTAATATTCTTTAGCTGTAATTTACGTACATTAAAACAATTGTGGAACCACCCTGATTGCTGAGTTTTCAAAAAATATACTTTAAAATAGTTTTCGTGTATTGAAAATAGATACATCATTAACTTAGCATTGCCTCAACAGTGGACTGCTTATTTGACACGTACAAGTAAGTGTTGAAGCTTGCATTGAATAAGGTTGTTGAGAGTCACTTGGGCTAGGTGATCCAGCTCCTCCACTATCATAACTTGTGGGCAGAGATTTTTCAGTTGATCCCAAATTTACTTGGTAGAATTCATATTTGTGAAAAACACAGGCTATTTCGTCTAAGCGATACTGGCACCCTGGATGAATTGATTGACTTGTCACATCCATTGTGCTCAGGTATTATCATCGTGTAGTGTGAACCTCTTGTGAAACTGCTGACTCTTTGACAGTTAGTTCAAGGGTCATATGGCAGTATATTTTTTGGCTCTTCCCTATCCTGAACCAGTACCCAGAACATGGAAGATCGTGTATGTTTTTGATGGTGGTCTTTCGTGTGCTGTGCACATACTCTCCAATTATAAAGCAACCATTGTAGGTTTCAAACTATCCACTGGTTCTGCATCTGAAATCTTTCTTCTTTTGCCTATCTGTACTGGGTTCTATTATGACAACGAATTGGTATTGATACGTACAATGGCTGACAGTTAATACTATAGGTGATAATACACTTTGCAGTAGGCAACTTTAGGCAAACTGCACATCACATAGACACATTTAAATAGTGACCGTATGGCATAATAGTTTTGTTTTAGCATGCATTTTGGCCACATCTCAGAGAATTGAGATATAAATGTGTATGCGAGTGTGTTGTGTCCAAGTAGCCTAAAGTACTTGCTGTATCTGTGTGTTAGCCTTGCTTCTACTTGTTCTGATTTAGAACTGAAGCAAAATTAAAACAGACTGAGGTCAATTTTTAATCTGCATGAATGGTATTGTTCCCTTAATAAAAAAATATCGTTCCTTTACTGCACTGTGTTGAGCAAAATGAAAAAAGTAAGGAATCTCTTTTACAGACTGTTTGTGAATGTCCAACAACAAATGATCGAGACAAAGTCCCAAGAAATACATATATAATTTTAAAGTTTGTATTGTTTATATTCTGTTTTAGGTGTTAAAAAAAGATGTGTATGTTATTTCTTTTGTCTTCAACTTTGTCTAAATTGTATAATGATTAAAATGTCCAACATTGCAGATTATCCTAAATTAAGTATAATCTGTTTCTACATTACATTTTTTAAAATTCATAGTTATAATAATGTGCCGGTAACTGAAAAAAAAATGAGCAAAATCTGCCACTAAAGATAAATCATGAGATTCATCATGTAGAGTATAGTAAGCAATATAAAGTTCGTACATGATCATTAATATTTACTTAGTATGCGAAATGCTAGATGCAAGAGTATATTCTAGAGGCACCCAGGTAAGCATTATTTGTCTCAAGTAGAAGAAGTCTGTGTGAATGTAGTTTTCAGTTTATCATGCAGATAGCATAAGTCTCTGAAATCAGTAATTTCAAAGATTATTCATGCCATTGATGAGGCAAAATTGAACTACTGCCATGCATGTTTCTGCTCAATAAAAGCTTATTAGGGCTAATCTCATAAGTATGACTTATTGTTGTTTTGTACCAGTCCATTAATTTGTTTCATGATAACAGTGCATACTTTTTTTTTACAGGATCATGTTAATATAGACTGACAAGGGGAAGGTACTGATGTTGCACCTCCGATTTGGATGAGAGTTGATGATGACGGAAGTAGTAGTGAAAGTACATGTATTGGTAAAGGAATATGATGCCATATACATAAATGGTAGAAAATTAGGGGTTAATTTATGTGTGTTGTGTCTTATACACAATTTGCTTATTATTACTGCAGCGATTGGCGTAGCTCAGTCGATATAGCAGTCTACTGTTGGTCTTGTGATCCCGGGTTCGACTGTCTTTTTTTTTAGTTTATTTTGATTCCTTGTAATCACCTCTATGTCCTTTACAATGTGACGTGCAAATGTGTGTAACAAAAGTTCTGAGAACGTATTTCTTGTAAAAATGTTGTACACTGAAAAACATATATTTATTGCAATGCAATACTTGAAATGTTTAAGTTAAGTGTTTCAGTAGAATCAGTACTAGAAAATATATGACGTTCCACAGGAAAAGGGACCTTGTGTCCCAGAAACATAATGTCCCTTTTCCTGTGGAACATCACGTGAGTGCATCATAAAATACGTAAAAACACTATTGCAAATTTGGTGTTTCAAATACAGTGTAAACGAAGAAATAAGATATTCACAGTGTTAAGAGTATACACATGTCATAAAGACTCAAAATAGTGTATTTTCAAACATGCATACATACATTAGAAATCAAATTTATATGTCTGGCCCTGTTGATGTTACCTTTGGTGTACAGAAGTGTAGATGGTAGACCTAAATGTCTTAAATACAGTGGAAGCAAAAAGTCATCTTGCACCAAGCAGAACTTTTGTTGTACATATTTGTACATAGCATTGTTATGAACATATAGGCTTAGTAATTACAAAGCGCCAAAATAACAACAACAAAAAGTTATCTGGCGCCAGTATTGAACCCAGGGCCACGTTATTAACAATCGAGCGCTCTACTGACTAGGCTGTGCCTATCACTGGTGGAAGAATGAGCAAATTGAATATAAGATGTATTGCATGTACCTTAACCCCCCATTTTCTCTGCTATTAATCAATATTGTGTTGTATTGCTTTACCAGTAGATGTTCATTGACTACTGCTTTGTCATCACAAAGTCTCGTCCAAATCGGAGGTGCAGCATCCATACCTTTCCGTTGCGAGTGCATTTAGTTTTAAGTACATGTGTTAGGTACAAGTAATTTTGATCCTAGTAACATTTTTTCAAGTATATTATTGACAATTATTACAGTGTTTTCCAAGTTTGTATTATCAGGTACAAATATACATATAATTTGTTCTATTATTTTATTTACTTAAATAGTTTTGCCTTATGTTAACTGCAGTTATGTGATAGTGGTAGTCCCCTAAAAATTTTGAAAAGCAGTATGTATTTGAAAAAGCATATTAGCAAAAGTATTCTCATGAAATTTAACAATTTAACTTAGTTTTTTACACAGGTGTCATTGTGCAATATTTAATTTGAATAAAATATATTGTAGGCTACTATGTGTTTAAGAAGCTAAACTCAGTACTGTCAAACACCACTTAAATTAAAATATGATAAGAGATATGTGATTAGCATGGAAATTTAAGATAGACAATTGATTTGACATTTTTTGATGAAACTGATTTGAATATTTCAGGGTGACTCCCAGCAAAGAAGTTCGTGCAGCCATGAAGGTTTTGAATGATTCATTACAGAAGCCTGGTCGGAGTACATCACAGTTAACTAATGCCACAAACATAATTCAGCAGGAATGGTTTCGAGTATGAAATTTCTTTCTCTTAATATCGTTCAGACTAATGATACAGTGGCAAGCATTTGTTTTAAGGCTTTTGATCATGTATTCATGGATTGTGTTGACAGTGTTAGGTGAGCTTGTGTGCTAACTTTCGTGTCCAAGCCCACACACATAGGCTACTCTCGTGACGTAATGAAAGGTTTTAGTGATAAGGCAGATGTTTAAAGGTGACTCAAGTTTAATAAAAATCTGTAACAAAAAATCTGTACCCGATGGCTTAGCCCATCAATTTAATCGAGATGTTGGATTAACAATGTGTAGAGTTGAAGAGTCCTTCATAGTTAGTTGGGCAATGATGAACCATTTGTGCTTCAATGGTTTAAACAATACCACTTTGGAGGAGTGCTCATTTTCAGGCACTTGACATCCAATATATGTTTGGTAGGATTCAAGTTCATATGACTTGATCATTGTACAACCAACACTTAAGAACAAACCATACCTTAACCAAGGCAGGTAGGTATATGCTTTAGTTGTTGTTTTGTTCAAATTACCATCTTGGGAGACTTATTCTGGTGAGCCTTTCTCCATATAATTGTACGTAAACCTATCCACAATAATGCCAGTGAGGACAAGTAGCCCAAAGTCAGGATTGGAGAAATCTCCAACCATATATGAGACTTTCTTGCTTGACCATTGTAAATTATTAGTGGAAGTTGAATTTTTAATCTGTGAGGCCAGATATAACATATTCTATCGATGCTTGAGCATTAGAAACTTAGTTTTGTATGACCTAAGGACTTTGCACCACTTAACTGAAAAAGACTCTTACAAGGGAGGTGAGCATCGAGTTTTCAGTTTGTCGATTTGCTATAACACTAAATTCATTGTTGGTTTAGGGAGCGTAGTAACTGCATTCTTTTTGACATTGATAATGGACTTCTTCTGGATGACAACATGTCTTCCAGACATTTGTTGTATTTCTTTATAATGTAGCTAACAGTGAATTTAAGAGATATGAAACATTTCCGTGGCTTCACTTCTCCAGTGTCAATAAGTTATTCTTGGTCATTGTCCATCTCTTCACAAACCAAGTATATATTAGAAATTTGTAAAATTAATTGGGTAGCTCTAACATGAAATGTGGAAATGTCTTTAACTTTAGCTCTTCTGTATGTCAGTGACTATTTGTATAAATACCTTAATGCCTCCCTCTTTTCCCCCAGCGCACACACAAAATATTGTCAGCATTTGATCCCTCATCCATATGACATTGGAAATACTAAAATTGCCATCTTTATCTGTGTGCTATTTTAAATGTTATAGGCAAAAACTAATTGTTTTAAAACTTGTGCTTGCTTCTGTAGTTTGTTAATTATATACCTCTCTCCAAATATTTGTGTTTCTGCAGTTACTAGTGTCATAAGTGTCTATTATAATTTCAAACGCTTATAACAAGAGAGCGCAGAATGGCAATGCAGTTTTTGTGTGGTTCTTGGCTTATAAATCTGTGGAGTAAAATACACACATTTTAGGTGTAGACATTCTTCTGGGTTTTTTTTTNTAGGAAATTGTGGATAAATATAATCCAGTTAATGTTAATCACACATTGTGTGCTTGCTGTAGTGGTGACCAGGGGTCGCGCTGCCGATCGCATTTTTCGCCAAATGCGATTTTTTTATATACTTGGCGAATTTTCTATTCATTTGGCGATTCTTGTGGTGATTTTTTTATTTGCTTGAACAATCACGTAAGATTCTTAAATGTATTAATTTAACACTTTATTGTAATTTAAATTTAGCCTGTTTTCTTTCTCCTAACTCTCGCAAACTTAAACTGTCACTTTTATTGCGTCCAGTCATCCCTTTTCTCTTCGCCAACAAGATACTGTTTTTGGAGCTATAAATACTTTAAGTTTATTAAATATCAACCATGTCTTATTTAATACCAATAGTGATATTTTATATAGGGCCTACATGGCGAAACTAAACATATTTTGGCGAAACAAATGTGTATTTGGCAAATGGAGTGGCGAAAGAAAAAGAAAAGCCAGAGCAATCACTGGTGGTGACATGGTAGCAGGATATATTTGATTTCAAAGTAAAACCATTCACGTTATTAACAACGATCGTGAAGCATTGTCTTCTTGTGTTGTTGTAATATTAGTGAAAAATGTCCACAAATTGTTTAAAGTAAGTTGCACCAAGAACATGTGCCTTTTTTGTATATCTGAGCTAGCACTGGTACATACAGTTACAGATAAAACAGATTTGAATGTTGAAACATGGAAATTGTGTTTCTCACATTAACAATAGGGTGAGTGTTGGCATGGCAAAAGGTTATAACTGGGAGCTTAGCAGAGGTCTGTTTAGAACACACCACATAAATCTAAAAAAGGCACTATAGGTCACCGTATGCAGTGCAGCTCTTCTGTTAATCACATGAGAAGCTAGCTTGTTTTATTTGAACTTGACAAGTTTTGCAGTATCCAAAATGCAATTGAGCAATGTCTGTGGTATTTCCACGTCTCTCTTGTGGATCAGCACTTACATCCACTACCCCTGTACAATAATCTAATGGGTTTTGGGCTGGAGATCCGATGGCTAATCAAAGTGTTCGTTTTCTGCACCGCTATGACCGATCCATCGGCCAAAGAAACTACCATATAGCTGCACTGTCACTGCATGGGGAAAATGCAAATACATATGATGCAGTGAAAGCAAAGGTATGTCATCCAGCAGTAACAGCAATTCTTCTTGCAGAAATCGTAGACAAATGTGGCCTACAAGACAGTCTTCCAAAATGAACATACTAATCAAAAGTGATTGTAAAGGATACCACACCATATGTTAAAACTAAAATGATGTTGGAAATTACTTTTGACAGTGGCATGACAATTCCTGTCTGACTGTTATTAACAACGTCACGGATGAATTGGGATTCGTCACGTTTGCCGTGTAACATTGTATATACTCTCATTTGTGGAACATGAAGATGCATAAAATCCTTTGCATACTAACCTATGGACTTCACAGTACCATTTCAGTAATGTTTCCTTGTTACATCTTGTTCAGTCAGATGCTCGTGTGCATATTAATGCTAGGTGATTTACCAGTCTCACACAGTGTCTGATAAACTCTGCTTAACACTTTTCAACTTGGAACTCGTTGATTTGAAAATGTCTCTGATATTCAGCTGCAACAGCTCATTGCCATCACAGAATCCATAAACATACATTGTATCGGCATTAGAAAACTTTACAGGCATACTGACAACAACAGAAATATCCACTGCATGCTGTGAGACACAACTATCAACTGTGTTTGTTGGTTACAATCAGTTAATAACTGTCATGCAGGCATATGAACTACTGCGAGCAGTCTTGGTTCCGTAACCGTTCACAATCTGACCCTTGTTTTTATGGCATAAGCTCCCAAAGGTATATGACCTTTCATAACCACTTGCTCTGTATAAGGGCTAAAATTTGTTTTGTTTTTTAGGAAAGATCTAAAAAGAAAACATTTTCAGTAAGTAATGTCTAGATGTAATTTTAAAAAATGTGGTTTGTCTTTGAAGAAACATTTTTTTTTTGTGTGTTGAGTAGCATAATATTACATGGTGTATGTGTGCAACGCTATTAAAGTTATTTGCTATAATTGGTGTAATCTGTAAAAATTTAAAGCCTTTTTCATAAATAATCTGAGAAATGGAGAGTTACTGAGAAGTATTGTATTTCTCTATAATGATGAAAACCTAGCTTTTCTCAAATAAACCCTGAAAGACTGCTTTGGGGAAAGGAACTAGAATTTCATTTGTTAATACGTAGTGGTGCATATCTGTTACATAGTCCTTCTTTGATTTTGTTATAGGTTTCAAGTACAAAGACTGCCAACCCATTGGATGTAGAAGACTACCTTGATGCATTTGAAGAGGTTTCAAAGCAACTCTTGTATTATGTTGTAAATATGCCTGATGCAAATGTAAGAACCTTTAAATTAAGATTCTTTCTTGAAACTTATTTTTGTGTAAAGCATATGTAATGTCCTTTTTATTTTCACAGGGAAATACAGCCATGCATTATGCTGTATCACATGGCAATTTTGACGTGGTATCTATTTTACTGGATTCAAAAGTGTGTGACATTAGTCGTCCGAACAAAGCTGGATACACTTGTGTAATGCTAGTGTCGTTGGCCAAAGTACGGTCTGAAACCCACCGCCAGGTTGTTAGAAGACTGTTTCAACTTTCTGACGTAAATGTGCGTGCAAGTCAGGTAAGAAACTGTAATGCTAGAGATCCCTTACTGCAATGGATAGAAACATGTTCAGCACTTTTGAAAAAGGAGTGAAAAATTCAAAAGTAAAAAAAAAGGATAATTTTTGTTTAAAAAATGGAGCATTTATTAAATTTGGAATAACACCTTTTTTATTCATTAACTGGCAAACCGTAATTGACTAGTTATATCTTGCTCGTTTAAGAGAATTATAAAGTGTGTTTTTATGTCCACTGGCGTTGTCATGATTACTGCCCATTTATGTTCCAACATAAGCCAAGACTGCATTTATGCTGATGACTTTTTTTTGTCAAAGTATATAATGTATGGTGAATATACTCCAGTAATTTGATTTATTTCCTTACAGCTGAGTAACACAGTTATTTAGTGAGGGTAGTCCAAGTGATTTGACATAAAGTATTTTATGAAAGCACTTGGATTGTTTCGAGCAATTCTGAAAGTACTCCGTATTAAGGAACGCTAAGTTTCCTGAGTAGCGTGGTTAATGTAACGTTCCTTAACTACTACATATACATATTTACCACAAGACTTAAGTACAAAGAAGACAGCAAAACCAAAGATTCTAAAGGTGGTTGCAGTGTTGTCCCTCTGTGCTGGGTGTTGGTTGTTTGACTACTCTTGTTTCGTGACTTGTTATAAATTATTGGAAGGAAAGGTATTTTCACGTTTGCTAGGCCATTTTATGACTTACGACAATTGTTGATGTACATGAATACTGAATAGTTTCCTGGTTAGTTGAGGTTGATTGTGCAGTCACCGCCAATATGGACACACTTCAGTGATTTCAAATATGGTGGAAAATTGACAACTCGTTGCATTAGCACATCTCTGTCTTTAAATACAAAGATTCAAGTTCATGCCAAAGGGGCATATTAAGTTATTGATAGTATACTATGGAGGAATTCAAACAAGCCAACCCATAACTGCAGTTGTCTTATTATAGTACTGTGTACTTTGTATCATTGTTTTGGAGGTAGTCTTTGCTGTCAGTAAGATATGTATAATTGATGCCTTTGTCTTACTATGTAAGGATATAAGTGATTAATCAGTCCATTATTCATACTAGTTGTAGTTACGGACCATTGTATTAATCGGATTATCCAGGGAACTTCATGCCTCTTAAAGTGGAGCACTTTCCAACAAGCTGCAGTCTACAAAAAAGTTTGTGCAAAGTAGATTGTCTCTAAACTTTATAGCTCCTTCACTAAGCTTAAGCTTACATGGATATCTGCTCTGCTCTCAGAAGTGGAATGCTAAAAGATTTTGAGGTGCTAGTATCAAAACTTAGGGTGGGTATCTTTAACAGTCATACATGATGGAAATCAGTGAATTAAAAGTTCCCTTGTTAGTTTAAGGTTGTTAGTGTTAATTATGTGTATGGCAGTAATCATTTATAAACTACATGTTATTTGGAACGGAGGACAATGTATGTGGGTTTGGGTAATACTTATGGTGTGTGCGCATTATTTTTAGTACTTAGAAAAAAAAAATTCACTTATAGAAGACAATCTGTTAATTGTAGCTCTCTCACTACACATCTGTCTAGTCTACATCCACAGCACTCCTTGGATTTTGACTTGAGGTTGCAAAGTGAATTTTGCCTCAAAAATTCCTTTTGTGTGCTCAAATAGCCAGGATTTATTAGTTACCTATGCCTAAAAACTGATCTACTACACAAAATCATAGTTCTGCAAATAGTTGTAAACATTGACATTGTAACATGATAGAAACTGGCCATCATATTTCTTACAAAGGAAAAGCTATTGAGTGCATTTGTACATACAGTTCAGGGCATGAAAATATCACTTCTATTCACCCTGCAAATATGGTGCATCAGGTCTTTCATTTGAGTGAAGTAAGTGTAGGAGTATTTTAAAAATTTGAAATAATTGAGAATTGATATTCCTAATTTGTTTTAAAAATATGTTTATAGTTCTCTTTGTAAATAATGGCAAAGTTAGGATTTTTTTCTAATTTTTCGGGAGGGGTACCTGAGTGAAATCACATTGATACAAAGAGAAGCTGCACTTGCATATAATGAACTGTAAAGTTTTTAAAAGGCAACCTTTTATGACTGCACAATGATTTCAGCACTGTCTTTTTTGCACAAGGAGATAATGAAAGAAATCGGGTACAATTTGCAATGGCTATAAATCTAAGCTAACAACAATACAGGTACTGTACATATACCAAAAAAGGCAGTGTTTTTTGGAACCTAGAATATATGAGATGTGCAAAATTTGACCAGTAATAGTAGTGATTTTTTGTAAGTATAGCTGATTAAGATATGGGGTTGTAGCTTAGAGTGACTTACTAGCTAGCTGTTCAACATTTTGTCATGGTTCTATTGTTGTTTGGTATATGGCTTTAGTCAGTGAAAAACAATAGTGCAGCAGAAATTCAGACCACTTTCCGAGATTTATGGGCCTGATGTTATTAGTGACAGTAAGATTAGGCTGTGGTGTTGTGTGTTTAAAGAAGGGCAAACCAGTGTCTATGATGAAAACACAGTGGCCAACCAAGTGTAGTGACAGATGATTAGATGGAAATCATTGTTTCACAATTTCAGAACTTTCTATTGAAGGTCCTGAAGTTTGTAATAGCCTCCTTGCGTAATATTCAACTAACTAGTCAGTCAGAGCACGAGATAGAATATCACACACCAGAAAACAATTACATTTGCCACTTGGGTACAGTTAGTTATGAGGGGCATTCAAAAAGAAACAAGCCGGAGGCCTAGGAACAGAAACCATTACCTGTATGTCAGAAGTATTGGCCCTGGCTGTTGAGGCAGTTGTCCCACTGTGACACAAGGCAGTGAATGGCTGTCTATAAAATTTCCTGGGGCTGCGTTCTGAACCAGTTCCGAACGTACTGCTTTACGTCGTCGTCCGACTTTAATCGTTTGCCCTTCATAGCCTTTTTTAGGGGACCAAAAATTGCATAATCACAGGGAGAGAGGTCTGGACTGTATGGGGGGTGACGAGGACCTCCCACTTGAATTTCTGCATGAGTGCCGTGATTTTGTTGGCCGTATGAGGCTTTGCATTGTCGTGGAGCAGAATGACCCCACGGGTGAGCTGGCCTGGTCGTTTCGATTTGATTGCTTGGCGAAGGGTGGTCAAGGTTTGCGACTAATGCTGGGCATTCACTGTTGTCCCGTGCTGCAGGAAGTCTATCAGAAGGGGGCCGTTTTGGTCAAAGAAGAACGTCAGCATAACCTTTCCTGCACTTGTGTGGATGACCTTGGATTTTTTTGGTGGTGGTGACCCTGGATGCTTCTACTGGAGACTTTGTCGTTTCGATTCTGGTTCGAAGTGGTGACACCAAGACTCATCTCCAGCCACCACTCATGCCAGGAACTCATTCCCTTCCCTGGCATAGCTCTGCAGATGATCAAGACAGTGGGCCATTCG
Source organism: Machilis hrabei (assembly GCA_003456935.1). NCBI lineage: Eukaryota > Metazoa > Arthropoda > Insecta > Archaeognatha > Machilidae > Machilis > Machilis hrabei. The sequence continues at coordinate 2,145 of KZ870889.1, read as the reverse complement.
ACATGCTTCCTGTTGTGGTTGAAGACTGTGG
>KZ870887.1:10349-26006 GCA_003456935.1 Machilis hrabei | reverse complement strand
TGTGGATCATGATCGGTGAAGATTCATTGAATTTTCCGGAAGTTGCGTCATGAGGGCTTCTGCAATAGGTAGATTTTTAATAGAAATCTACCTAACAGTTCTGAAAAANATATTTTCTCTTAACGAAGGTTTAACTGTAAAGCCCAATGAAAAGAAAATGCTGTAATAATTTAAAGCATTCTTACGTTAAAAAGCATTAAGGAGGAAAGGACATAGTGTATTTAAATTTTGGTAGTCTAGAGATAGAAAAATCTTGGTATGAAATAACTAGATGGCTCNTATTGCAGCTTACGAAAGCAATGTGACTTGTGTTTCCGTTGTTAACGAATTCCAACCTTGATTTGTCGTCTATTGTCTTCATGTACTCATGTTGACGCTTCTGTGAATTTCTGCGTGTATTTTTTCCATTCACTTTGTCACTTACTTCACTTTGCGTCACTTCCGTCACTGTTCGCTTGAATCAGTCTGAGTCTGCTATTAATTGTCATCCGGAACAGATAGCGTGGAGAGCGCTCATCAACGTCTTTTTGCACTAATAACTTGTGAGAAATCATTTGTTTTCAGATGACTGCAGTCACCACGATTTCGCAATTAGTGTGTGCTTCGGTTGACATACAAAGTGTAGCTTACACTCCGTTACTTTCNACATCCAACGNTTTCCTTCTCGCTTACGCTGCTCACAACATCGAACTACTTAATACTGTTCAGGCATCACGTGGTTTTACATGAAACGGGTCATGTGATGAAAATAAATTANTTTTTTCACCTTGGTTGGAANANNATTAAAACNTTGTCGGACAAAAATGAGTAACTTACAATTTTCGTAACAAGTACAGTAACTCAGTTTATGTTGGAGTCAATACGAATTCAATTTATTCATCGTTAAACCCGACCGTTTGGCTTAATGGTAGCGTGCTCGCCTCCTGATCGGGAGGTCCCGAGTTCAAATCCCGGAGCTGACTCCTAGCCCTGAGTATAAAGGGTTATCCTACGAGTCTGCCTGTGAAGAACTCCAGACTAAGGTGTGATCGTAAGCATCTGCCGGGAGGGACGTTAAAAGTGGGGTTCCATCGATAAGTGTTCGATGTAAAAAAAATCACCACCGGCTGTGTGTCAAGTGAGAGGCAATATTCAATCATTCTGAAGCGTCGTTACGACGTGGATGGGGTCTCCATTAGACCATCGTAGTCAGAACAGTGGGACTATAAACTCAAACCACCATGTCAACGGAAGTATTTTGAAGTGAGATAGTGTGCTACTTGTACTATGTGTGTCTTTGTTAGGAAGTAGTCATCAAAAATGTCCAACCGACTCTTAATACAATGTAAAGCTGAATTTGGATCATAAATATGATTAACTGGCAACTAGGGGACTACATCCCTTACGCTCATTGTAGGCTAAGTCAACACGTGGGGCTGACACCTTCTGTCACTCACTTTTCTCGTTCTTGACTGGTCATTTGTGCCTCGCATAGAGTTCCACGTTGTGCTACGATACTCATATTGTTCACATTCCACATGTGATAAAATTGTAGCCTACGCTTCTAAAACACGAATTTATAGGTTACCATCAAAGTTCAGACATAATAGTGTAATAAAGACCTGTTCGCATCGTAATAACTCTCCAGGCTAAATTAATATTGCTACTCACTCAACACACAGCTGTTGGCGGGTTGTTTTACACCAAATATGTATTGATGTGATACCATGTTTAACGTCTCTCCCAAAAAAGTCTCACTGTTATCAGTGTTGAGCTCCGAAACAAGGTAGGATTGTCTCGAGTGCAATCACAAAAACTTTATTAGTTAGTTCTGGTTAAAGTAAGGTGAAATTGGCTAAACAAGCTGTAGATAACATACCTTGTACCATATAACAGTTATATTTAAATTGCTAAAGTCAAGACTACATTCATAGGAAATTGATTCCTATCCGCCTGCTGTTAGGAATCAATTTCCTATTAATATAGTCTTGACTTCAGCGATTTAATTATAACTGTTATGTGGTACAAGGTATGTTATGTACGGCTTGTTTAGCGGAATGCTCCTTACTTTAACCAGAACTAACTAATACAGTTTTTGTGATTACACTCGAGACAATTCTACCTAGTTTCAGAGCTCAGCAATGCTGAGTCTTAAAGCATCCCATTTGCACTTCGTGGAGTGAAAAGGTTTGTCGTCGTTGCTATAACTTATACAAGTGGCCCATGTGACAGATTTTATTATTTCTGATTAATAATTGCAACGGTCACCGTAAGCTGGCCTACACGTCTAAAGATGACACTGCAGTTATCTTAACTAACAGTAAATAATTATAATCACCAATTATATTTCTGATTATGTCAATTCCTGATCAAATACCTGGTTATTACGGAAGCCGCAGTGCAATTAGACATTGTAGGCGTGTGTTTGTTGTGACCATATGTCAGAGATAGTTGCAAAGGTGATCCTTCTTGTTTAGATCATCATTAAATACTGCACGGACTGTTCTTTGCACATCAGTGTTAATAAAAAGTTGTGTTTTCGTGTGTTTGGTCGGAATGGGAGAAAGGGAGTTATCATCCAATTCTTCAGGTGATAATTCATTTTCCATCTTCCAAGGCCTCTACGTGATTTCGCGACCGAGTCTCGCAGTTATTAAGAAAGCCATATCTATCATACTTCGGAGAAGCTCTGCCAAGTCCTCAAGGCGTCTCAGGAGACCTGCGTTTTTCCGTTCGGCGAGTCGCAAGGGAGTCACTCCATCAATTTCAATGGCGCGGCCACGGGGCTGGCCAGCACCAAAAATTGGCCATTTGATTCAATTCCCCTTACGATCGGAAAGTGGTGCATTCAAGGTCTCTTCTCTTATCCTNTCTCTTCTCTGCTTTTCTGTTCCACTTCATTCTCCTCTCCTCCTCCACTTCATTCTGTTTTTCTCTTTTCTTCTAATTCGCTTCAGTTTTCTATCCTCTTTTCTTCTATTCCATCTCATTTTCATTTTCTCGTTTCTTCTATTTCATTTCAGTCTCCTGTACTCTTTTATTCTATTCCACTTCATTCTCCTGTACTCTTTTATTCTATTCCACTTCATTCTCCTCTTCCACTTCATTCTTCTCTTCTATTCCACTTCAGTCGAGTGTGCTGTTTTCTTCTATTCCACTTCATTCTTCTTTTCTTCTATTTCGCTTCAGTCTCCTGTCCTCTTGTATTCTATTCCACTTCATTCTCCTCTTCCACTTCATTCTTCTCTTCTATTACACTTCAGTCTCCTGTCCTTTTTTCTTCTATTTCACTTCATTCTCCTTTTCTCTTTACTTCTATTTCACTTCAGTCTCCTGTACTCTTATTTTCTATTCCACTTCATTTTTCTCTTCTATTCCACTTCAGTCTCCTGTCCTCTTTTCTTCTATTCCACTTCATTCTCCTTTTCTTTTTTCTTCTATTTCATTTCAGTCTCATGTACTCTTTTATTCTATTCCACTTCATTCTCCTCTTCCACTTCATTCTTCTCTTCTATTTCACTTCAGTCACCTGTCCTCTTTTCTTCTATTCCACTTCATTCTCCTTTTCGCTTTTCTTCTATTTCACTTCAGTCTCCTGTACACTTTTATTCTATTCCACTTCATTCTCCACTTCCACTTCATTCTTGTCTTCTATTCCACTTCATTATCATCTTCTCTTTTCTTCCACTTCATTCTTCTCTTCTCGTTTCTTCCACTTCAATCTCGTATATCGTATCTTAATCTCCAAATAAAAACTTTGTGTCTTGTATGTCTCCTGTACTCATTTCAGTCTCCTGTACTCTTTTATTCTATTCCACTTCATTCTCCTCTTCCACTTCATTCTTCTCTTCTATTCCACTTCTCCTCTTAGGTCTACTATTTCCCTACTTCGTTTTATTCTCTATTTATCCTCTCCCGTATCTCTTTTCCTTTCTTCTTCTACTTTTGTTTTGTCTAATTTTACTCTCTACCCANAGGTTCAGATTCTTAGCCCTGGGCATAAATGGTTACAATTTGAGTCTGTCTATGTAGGTGCCCACATTAAGGTAGTATGACGTAAGCGTCTTCCGAGAGGGACGTTAAAAGTGGAGTCCCATAGAAACGTATTCNATGTAAAAGAACTCACCACTGGTTAGATAGCAAGTAAATTGCAAAATTCAATTATCCAGATGCGTAGTTACATTACACCCAAGATGTCATAAATGTGGACCATAAACTCAAATAATACAAATACTCTGTCCTTTAACGTACGTTTAAATGAAAGTATTAAAAATATGCATCTAGTTTTTGTTATTGTTGTTAATCGTCTGCATTTACGTTTGTTTTTAAACCGAGCCTTATTATTAGTCCGCACACAACCTGGTAGTTTATATTGATAATGACGATCATAATACTACAGAAAGATTATAATATTACATTTAATTAGTCTTAGCTTCCAATGCATAGCGCCTTTTATATAAATTTAATTGATGGTTCCAGTTAATCTTATCTACTTGTAAAGATATACGCCCTAAAGGTACTGTATTGTACAGTTTTGTCTAAACGTATCACGACGTCAATGTGCACGCGGAAACTGGCGCGCCTCTTACGGTAGCACGTGGTAGTTAACACATGCCAGTAGAAACAACGCTGGCTCCCCTACCGGTCAATAAGGTTACTAATCCATTAGGTAATTTCCTCTTACGAACCAAACTTGGGGAAGGGGAGAGGTTGATTGATTTCAGAGGCGGTGACGAAGCGATGCCTTGAAAGAAACTCGCAGGAGTGGTGTAGAGCAGCTACGAAAAAGCGTCACAATGTTTAAGTGTTTATGATAAACGGGTAACAATTAATCTAATTCTTATATAACAGTACTATATGCAGCGCTAAATTTTCCGTTAAAAAGTTGTATAACGTTCAAATTAATAGTATTTTATTCATATCTGTTCTAGAATAATGTCTCACAGACAACATAATTCCCGTCTTTATATTTTCTAGCGTAAAGAACATTTGTCATTTTAGCTAAACATCCCTGAATAACTTCGATTGTTGCTGCTTGAAAATTTGTCATAACTTTGTTTGAGTAAGGCAGACACAATAGCAAATCGTTATAAGATGTAGTAGCTTCATAATTTTAATTATTTTACTGAATTTCGACAAAAAGTGTATTTTGTCTTGCATTAATAAGTACCATACGTGAATCTGCATGGTAAAGAAGTACATTTGACTATTTCTAGACAACTGGGAGTATTGTAAACATTAATTCTTTCTTATTTTTTATATTTTTTTCCCAACTTTGCTGTAATAAGAATGGTTCATAGATTTGCCCAATGTTACTACTATCTACAATTTTAAACATTTAATATGTAAAACAAACTATTATTGGCATGTGACATGCAGCTCAGATTGAGATCTGGTGGTATAGCCAAACATTTAAATGTTGTGGAAAGTCATTATGGNCATACTGTGGTAGTACTTATATGTTTGTCCACAGTATTAACAAAGTAGCACGCGTTTATCTGGTTTTATAGATTGGAGAAAATGTGGAAAAGACTTGATGCCACTGCATGTGCGCGCTGAACTATCACCAGACCTAACCGGCCACTCATACGTGCTGTACTTTTTTTTTTTAGGGTTATGCACCGGGAACCGCCGTATGGCATTACTTCCAGTGCTTTGTTACCTAACATTTATGGCCACTTTTTATTCCGTCATTACGTGCACACATTTAAGACAACACAAGTGAGTGCTCGGACGTATGCCAACACAAGTGCACACTTAGGACAGAACAAACGTCCATGGCTTAGGCGGGATTCGAACCCACAACCTTTGGAACAGTAGTCAGGCACTCTACCTACTCCCCCAAGCAGGTCGACATGCAGAGACACCTGTTGTAGTTATAGGTTACTGTTACAATCTTTACGGGTAAACACAAATCAACTATAGTGATCTTCATTTAAACAATATCAGCAACAAAAATTATGATGCTTATATAGTCATTAATGGAAAAGGATAAACATCACAGACATCGAGATAAAGTACATTCACAACACCCAGCCTTGTGTGAGAATCGAACCCACTACTTTTTTGTACGAGAGTCAGTTGAGAACCCAACTATTCCACCGCGGTTGGCGTAACTCTTAGAACGAGCTTATTTTGTAAAAATACGCAGTTTTTTTTTTTTACATTTTTCGAAAAAAAAAATATAAGGGAAGGGGTTAATATGTCTGTCACTGATACTGTTAAGAAACTGACATCGTGTGAAGGCCNCCTTACTAACTTTCANTAACAACTCTTTTAAGTNCTTTGCTTTGTAGATTGTTACGTCTCCCAAATGGTGACCACGTATATATCTTTACTGATATTAATGAACGTACTGACATGTACGAAATGTCATGCTTTGATATATTTGTTGTTTTAACTTCCTCGGAGTAGTTCTTCTTTGTATACAATGATGCACCACCGCAGACATTAATGTCCTCTTTGTTAACTGAATTACTTTGCTATCCGTACTCAGCCTGTCATTACATACAAAACCTATTAATGGCGTTCTTAATCGTCATTACATAATCCATTTTTCATGTGATGACGTCGACCAATCAGGCAACGAGTCAGACAAAGACAAAGTGCATTAAAATACTGTAGGAAAGAAATAAAACAAATATACTAAGCAGAATATGAAAACAAATTATGTAAACATAATCATGTCTTAAAATCTAAAGTTATTGATAAATAAAAATGTTGCGTTTGAAATATAGACTTATCCGTATTCCATCGTAATTGCCTAGTTTATTTCTAAGCAGTTGAACCAAGGATTAGGGTCATTGAGTCTCACAGTCAATAAGGCCCTACGTTGACGCTTTTTAAATTCATAAGCTTTATTAGGCATGTTCAAGTATGCTTACCATAATTTTTAAGTACGTTAAGGTATGCTTACCATCATTTTTAAGTACGTTAAGGTATGCTTACCATCATTTTTAAGTATGTTAAGGTATGCTTATCAATAACCACACACCAGTAGCCTACACGTTTTCCCCGATTTTGTATTTCTTTAACCATTATTATTTGGAAAGTTTTACTAGGGATGTGCGATACTGGATATCAAATATCGATATGACCAACTATCGATATGATGTTTTGATGCTTTCGAATTAAAATAAGAAACATCAATAGTGAATTTCGATGTTAAAAAAGTCGATATCGAGTTTTAAACAATTCTAATTTAAAAAAATCCAAATCAAGTTTAGACCTTTTTTAAAGATATCGATATAAAGTTTCGTAATTCGATATCGATAATTTCGAAACTTTATTTGGATAGTTTATGAAACTTCGAAATTTATATTTTCCGAAATTCGAAGGCATCAAAACACTCTATTTTGATGCTGATCGAACTTACAAATTTACAACCTTGCAAGAGTGTCCACAATAAGCCATAGGGGAGGTTTACGAAAAAGGTTTTTGACGTGGAAATCAGATGATAGAGTGAAGTTTTTGTTCTGGTCTGGTTGTGTATGCACATGCTCACTGACGTCAAACCGTTTCCACAACCTTTTCCCAATGTTAAATTCGGCTGAGACACTTTTTTTTTTAGTGTTATCGCACCAGGAACCGCCGGTTGGCATTACCTCTGGTGCAGTAGCTACTAATGATTATGAACACTTTTTGTTCCGACAGTGAGTGCACACACTTACGACAACACAAGTGCACACTTAGGACAGAACAAACGTCCATGGCTTAGGCGGGATTCGAACCCACAACCTTTGGAACAGTAGTCAGGCACTCTACCTACTCCCCCAAGCAGGTCGACATGCAGAGACACCTGTTGTAGTTATAGGTTACTGTTACAATCTTTACGGGTAAACACAAATCAANTATAGTGATCTTCATTTAAACAATATCAGCAACAAAAATTATGATGCTTATATAGTCATTAATGGAAAAGGATAAACATCACAGACATCGAGATAAAGTACATTCACAACACCCAGCTTTGTGTGAGAATCGAACCCACTACTTTTTGTACGAGAGTCGGTTGAGAACCCAACTATTCCACCGCGGTTGGCGTAACTCTTAGAAGGAGCTTATGTGAAAATATCTCGAATAGCGCTTGTTGAGCAAAAAACTACGATTTCATACCGCATATTAAACGATCCAGCAATCATAGGATATAAACTCTGACATTTCTCGAGTAATCTCGCACCTTGCGAGAGATTTTACATAGGCTACCACCAACAGCAAATACAACTATCAACTGGTGGATAAATATTACTAAAAATTACTACACATAGGAGATGTTATATGAGATCACGACCGGAACTGCTCCTGCGATTAGACCTTTTTGTTGTAGGCCTACACATCACGGGAAATCTCGCAGGATAACCCTTCATATTCGGGACAAAGAGTTGGAAATCGGGACTTCCCACTCAGAAGGCCAATACATTAACCACTGAATCAAACAGTCGGGCTTATGGACAGGTCATCAAAGTTCCTGAAAGTTAATATGCTCGCATTGTATGCAATGCCGGGAAGTAGCCTACAGTATATGGGACCAGGTTGCCTACTAGTAAATCTTTAGTCCTTTTTTGGTCGCCAGTTAGGGTTGATTAGAGGAAACCATATTTGCTAACGTGAATAAAGTCCCTTTGCGTGGCTTGAAAGTAGTATTAACTACGTGTTCCAAAAGGGATGTCAGTTTTATTTAGGGCCATATATTTGGTAATTCTTCCTCCATTCGGACCCAGTATTTTTGTGACACCATAATGATACTCTTTGGTAAGGTTTACAGTAAAAGAGGATTTAAAGTTAACAATATCCTTAGTTTAATTCATAAATATGATCGTTAGGTGTATGCAGAGAGATGGTAAGAGATTTTGTGGTTAATGGTTATCGATGCATTACGATACTGGCCCAGCGCTTCTGGTGGGGGAAGCAGAAACGAATGATTTGCATTTGAAGGAGTTTTGGATCATAAATCAGTTGGACAGACTTGTGGGATGAACTAGTTCATCAATTATGGTCTCATTTCCTCCAGGACTTCCTTTGTTACATTTCAGTTCGACGGGGAATATAAAAATAGCGTACAGTAGCTACATGAATTGGGAAAACGTAAAATTATTTTTTAGCCTAATTCTACTCTCGTCTTCCATCTAGCTGACCGTGGTAGATCGGTTGGTTAGTCAACCATCTTTCGTACCAAAAGTCGTGNGTTTGAATCCCACACAAGCCTGGGTGTTGTGAATGGTGGTTAAGTTATTGTTTCTGACAAGACGTAAACCTACACGCATCATCATCTCCCGTCTGAACAAGGGAAAACAGTGGGAATTCCATCGGCTATGCAAAGAATGTGATAACAGTTGACTGGGATGCTTACATCTACTTGGAACCCTACCGTCGCTGGTCTACATATTATATATAGAAACAAAATTTGATCGGTAATTTTTTTTTACTGATTATTAAAATTTTTGGGTCGTAGGATCTTCACTGCGGTTTCTGTTTTCCTTTTGAAGGTAACTTTGACACTTTGTTAAATTATTTATTTTTACACATATTTATAAAAACTGTTAAGTCCGGTGATCACCGAGGCTACCCTGCAAATTATGTCGCCACTACATCTGAGAAATAAATCTCGGGAATGTTTCCTTTGCCAGAAAATACAGAGGGTTAACATTCGAGTCTGTCTGTAAAGCACACCACATTAAGGAGTCCTCAAGGTGTCTTCCGGGAGGGACGTTTAAATTTGTGTCCTATCTTGAGATAAGCTTATACAGGGTGTTTTAGAATAAGTGTTAAAAACGTTGGGAGGACGTTGGACACATCAAAACAATGAAAAAACCGATGTGAACATCTGTCCGGAAATGCCTCCTTTGTGAGTTAGAGGCCTATTTGTATTACCAAATTACAATGAAAAATACTGCAGGGATATATTTGCACGTAAACTAACGTAGGCCTACACGTTTTGATTTATCAAAGACAGGATGTGTTATGAATACGTAGACGTTACAAACTTCTGGGGCTTGTAGGGGGATCAGAGGGGATCACTTTTCGTCAATGAACCCACAAAAGTGATCCCTTTGAGCCCCCCTACAAGCCCCACATGTTTGTAACGTCTACGTATTCATAATACACCCTGTCTTTGATAAATCAAAAAAGTGTAGGTGTACGTTAGTTTACGTGCAAATCTATCCCTGCAGTATTTTCCATTGTAATTTTGGTAATACAAATAGGCCTATAACTCAGAAAGGAGGCATTTCCGGACAGATGTTCACATATACTTTTTTCATTGTTTTGATGTGTCCAACATCCTCCCAACGTTTGTAACACTTATTCTGAAACACCCTGTATAATGTTGTAATATTTATATTACGGTGCAGACATATTCTTTGAAGAACATATCCGCAATTCCATTAGCTCACTAAGTCAGCTCAGTCTGGCTGACGCATCTATGAGTGCGTGCTAGGTAAGTCCTGTAGAAATNACGAATAAGACTGACTTATGTTCTAACAGGCTATTGCACGTAATTTTTTTTAACTCGTCATGAATGTATATTAAAATCCAAACATATTTTAGGTTAATGACTGTAANTATATTCGATTTATTTCACTTGCAACTGCTCTGTGTGAAGTATGTGTTTGCTTTAAATGAATTTTTCGTTACTTAAAGCCTTCAGTTTTTATAATAACAATGGCTACAACTTATAATTGACCTATGGTCGTCTGAGGCTGCAGGTCTTTGTCTAAACTTCTATTAGGCCTAATAATCATTGCTAACTTTNTAGCTATGCCTGGGTCTGTTACGAATACGAAACTATTTCATTTCTCGCTACCCTCCCCCATAACACTGAGTTGACATGTGTCCCCTGCGATTATTTTAATGCATCCCGTCATACACTGTTGAGCCGAGTAGAGGGAAATCAGGATAACGACCGAGGCATTAGCATGGGCGTTGAGAGTCAATTAAATAATGACCAGTGACATAACGTGTTACAGATTTGAGATATGGGACGTATCGGGGCGTGTGTTGNCATTACAGTGTCGAAAACCAAAGTGTAGGGACTTCATACTCTATGTTAACAGTGAATGGCGTGATGTCTTACCGCAGTACACAACCGATATTACGATATTGATGTCTAATGTTTATGCCACCATCGATATCGTTGTATCTCATTGTGTTGTACTTCCCAGTACAAAAACTTCAGATTCCAGACGTGCACNTTGGCCAGAAAACAAGAAGTGTAATTTTTACACTATGTGGCAGAAATGGTTTCCTGACGTGATTTGTGACGCAAACGCCGATATATCTTCACTGTTGATCGCAAGATGTCGGTAGCTTGAGTTTTAAACGATTCTCTGACAGAACTCTAGGGAATGAATCCATTTTTAAAAGCCTGCGAACATTGTGCACGTGGCCTGGAGTACTCCCTGACAATACCATAATGTTTCGATATGTGCTTCGAACGTGAAAACATAAATAATAGTTCTGAATTTGTTTTAAGAACAGAAGTTATTGACAATAGTACACATGACATCTACGAGAGAACGCAGCTTTCCCAGTTCGTCACTACGCTGTGACTCTGCCATGTCATCCTATTGAATGTAACGGTGCGGCAACCGAAGTAAAGAAGTAAATTATTCTCGGTTGGCATTGCCACACAATTCTAAAATAATAGGCCCCATTACACACGTAAAGAATAGAATGTGTTGAAACTAAAAAAAGGATAAGGTTGAGAAATTACTATTAGATACAGATTATAAGGTTATATGTTACTATCATCAGAGGCGCTCTCACTGAAAGGATAGTCGTGTCGCGTATCCTTAAGAAAACATAATTACGTTTTGCGCCATTTTACTTATTTTGTGAGTGTATTTAATTTGCGTTTAGTATGGCCACAACATGTTACACATTCCCTACTACTTTTAATTAGTGGTGCATCATATCGATAGGCCTACATCTGAAGGTTACGGTGTAAATGTCATGTATCGTAAGATAATATGTTGGGCTCAAATATTGAACCCAATTTCTCAATTACCTGATTCAGTTTCCCGTATATTTTCTCTTTTTTTATCACCACTCCCCTTTTTTTTCTACAAGGCCACGAGTATCCCGGAAAACATCATTAAGCAAGTCTTTCGATGTCGAGGTTAACCACAATATCTTTAATGTGCGGCATCAAGGGAGGGTNAGTGTTTGGCACAAAGAGTGAAGGGAAGGAGATAGTAGAGGTCGCCTCTCAGATGTCCGTTTATCCCTCCGTCCGTCCGATGGGCATCCTCCTCTTCTCCAGAAATGGATTTTTAATGAGAAGAGAGCGGGCCAAAGAGTGATGGCAGTAGGAAAATGGCGGACGGTATGCATAATGGAGCCGAGTCTAATGGAGACGGGCTCCGTGATGAACGGTATGTCAGTTCGGCGGCAATATATCTATTCGCACTTGGGCCGCACAATTTCCAGTGACAGAACATGAAATATGAGCCTCCGCACAGATAGACGTGGCTGAACGGGGATTCCCCAATGAGACTTCCACCCAAATCTTAGTTGAGAGAAAAACTCAGAAATGCTGTTCCTCCTTGGTCCAGAAGATATATATTTAGCAGACTTTACTGCANAAAATGTGGTTCACCATCCTGAAGTGTTAAAATCATTCAAGTTCCTTCAGCGCTTATTATCAGAACCATTCCTCGTCTGTCCGTTTATCTTGTCGTTAAGCCTTTGCGTTCTAATACTCGTTACTTCTTTCAAATTTAGCACTGAATTTATATACATACTCACACACATCAANAGGATTTTGATATACGGTGATCCATAGGATTGTGATCATTATTAGTTCGTTAACGTCCTGTCAACATATCTGTGGTCATATATAGACGGCAATACCATGNCTATGATGACATACTGTGTACGTATGAAATACCCAACTTTAGATACTGTAAAACTTCACTCCATTCTATGAAGACACTCTACAGGTAGGCTAAGCATTAGCAATCTTGGTGGGAATTGTAAAATACCAGTGGAGTAGGTATTGTCTGACCGGATCAGGGTAAGTACTGCATATGAGCAGTAACAACAAACGTAACCCATAAATATTTCCTATGTAAAATATTTTCCAACACGTTGTAGCTGCTCAGTTTAAGGCATATCCTAAAACTGAGCCCTCCGTGGGCTGAGGGGGCGAGACATACATACCTCCCATGGACTTGGATATCGTGTGCAGTGGCGTGCGGGCTCTATTTCCATGAACGTGGTTAGGTTGTTCTTCTACGTTTTGGTATAGTACCAGCATCGATTCTGTCACATCCAAACGAAGCGTAGCGCGAAATTTCGTTTCGCTTAAAACGCAAATTTTCGTTCACTTACCAAGCTACGAAAAATTTTTCCAACACGTTGTAGCTGCTCAGTTTAAGGCATATCCTAAAACTGAGCCCTCCGTGGGCTGAGGGGGCGAGACATACATACCTCCCATGGACTTGGATGTGACAGAATCGATGCTGGTACTGTTATCATTAGTTTTTTCATAATCATAATTTGAAAATTAATGGTGCACCGTCCTCAATGACCCAATATGTATCGACTAATGTCAACCCGAGCAATACATAGGTTACCTAAACAAGACCTCGAAAATAAAGTTACCGAAATTATGTAGCCTACAAGGTGCTTATACTGTATATTTCCATCCTCTTTCCCACGTCAGTTTGATTCTGGATGCGTAACATTTGGCGCAGGTTGACCCCCTGCTAAAGACAATTTATGTTGTTTTCGTGGTAAGATGTAGACGTATTTAGCGTACAGTAGTCTGAGTAGGCGCTTTTTGTGCAGATATTGGTCTATTTTCTTGGACGACTTTGGCGCTGAAGCCCTCAATTTATTTTCGGAACGTGACTTTCAGCATCATGGGCTATTATGTCAAAATAACTGGTCTAAATGTTTCTGATATACTTAAGCGACCACACACTGTATCACTTAGAAGTGAAGGGCAACCTTGACCGAAGGAAGTAAAAAATAAAGACACTGGAAGAAAGATAATTGGCATCTCCAGAAACGATGCTAACCGTTGTATTTTGCAGTGGCATTTTTTTACAGTTGATGAGGGACTGGAAGTACCATTTAATTCAAACAGACGTTTCAATTACGACCAAGTTGAGCTGGAAAATAGCTGTAAAAAAGTAGATCGTGTGACACAAGGTGAAGCGCTGTTCACGGAGAAGTTTGTCGACAAATAAAAACAACGAAACTAAGCTTTGCGTAGAGAACTCAGTCAGTCATTACCCGGGTAAAGTAAGTATTCTTTTCTCACCGGAATATCTCCAAATGGTATGGGAGACTTATTACGTGAAATTGCGTGCTGCGACTCAACGACAACTGCTAAATTTGCATAAAATAGTGCTTCATCTGCGGGGACGATTGCTGCGACTTATCATTTCCGAAGAGAGAGATATAGAGAGGTAGGAAAAAAGAACGGCAATTAAGACTGTGGTTTCCCACAGCGTTATTTTTGTGTGTACCCATTTTGCCATATAATGATTTACGTTAGTACACTCGTTGGCAGTAAGTGGGTAAGTTATCATAAAAATATTTATTTTTGCTTTTTTTACTGCTGAAGTATATAGCCTACAAACGTTAACTTTTACACGGTATGTAGTTATTATTTTTTATGCAATTTGTCTAGTACTTATAAAAATGGTAGTCTTGTCATTCCGCAGGAGCTCGCATGGTGTTAGAAAATATATTTTAACCCCCCCCCTCCCCCGGCTTCATCATATTTGATTCAAGGAACCGACAGCCTGGTTTAGTGGTAAAGTGTTCGCTTCCGATCGGGAGGTCCCGGGTTCAAATCACTGGGCTGACTCCTAGCCCTGAGTATAAAGGGTTATCCTACGAGTCTGCCTGTGAAGCCATACTAAGACATAATCGTAGGCGTCTTTCCGGGAGGGATGTTACAACTGGGNTCCCATCGATAGGTGTTCGATGTAAAAGAACCCACCACCATCTATATTTCAAGTGAGAGGTAATATTTAGTTATCCTGAAGAATGGTATCTCCATTAGACCATCGCAGACCATAAGCTAAGATGACCAAATTAAATTGATTCTTGGTCTTCAAATTTAATGAAATTAGTTTCTTATTGTGCTAGCACCATGTATCTTGTACAAAATAACATTACTAACATTTTCACACTAATAAAACTACATACAAGTTTGAACTCAAGGCCTGTCGGATTATGATTTTTTTTTTAAATTCAGTTTCTTTTTTAAGGCTACACGTAAATTTAGTAAACTTAAAGTTGTTGTTTTTGTTTACATGACGTTTCGATCGCATTTATTCGGATCTTATCACATTGTTTAAAAATTACAGTATAAAACTTGAAACATAAACAAAAACTTTCACAACACACGTGATGTGAACGTATTGGTTACATTTTGAGTTTGTACGCAATTTTGTTAGTATTACAATGTTTGCCATGTAATTCTGTTTAAGATTACGTGGTTCTAGAAACATAATTTTATGTGTTTGTATGTGTGATATGTGTAGCACAATACAAATCAAAACGTTTCGAATCCGAAATGTCGTGGGTTCAAGCTCCTTGACCTCAGTGTACAATGTTATCTTCCTTGTTTGCAAGTGACACACAGACACATTAACCCTTTCAGACCCAGTGTCCATTGGATTGGACATAAATATGTAAGCTGGAGTGTACGCACAAAAATTT
>KZ870886.1:0-22782 GCA_003456935.1 Machilis hrabei | reverse complement strand
AGATGCGCCCCACGTTTTTCGAGTTCACCTGTAAGCATGTATGTGGTGGTGGTGGTGTGTTTTTCGTGTGTATGTCCTCTTGGGTCATCAAGACTCCCGGAGAGTTATTTTATTCTTTTTAAGGCGCATAAAAACGTGTTTTTTAGATTAATTTTTTAATCTACATTAAATTTTATTCACTGCACTGTAATGCAAGCTGGATTACATAACTTAAAGGAATCCAGTAATTTGAAAAGGATTATTGGATTGAAAATTACGTACATCAAAGAGGTTCTAAATTAGAAACTCTTTGCGTACATGTATTTAGTCCACTTTATCTTTCCCCCGTACAATGCATACCCGTTATAAAAGTAATCCCACAATTTTAACAAATATTCTAACACAAATGCTTTTGTTAAGCTCAGAATTGGTATTCAGATGACGTTGTATCTTTAAATATATTCCAGGCTCGTATCGTTCATAAATTCCAAAGTTCTGTCGCAGGTCTTCTACAGCCTTCCTGGATTTCCCTTCGGACGAAAACGACTAGATTGACATGCATACGTATTCACAAACACCATCGCCTCTGCATGCCAATATTACGTAACATGTTACGTTCTAGGCTTTTCCATAGGCGAGCGCGTGTGCCTTCTAATACGTTCTATACTTATTTTTCTTGTTATAATCGGTGAGGGGGGTTCTTTTACATCCGTTTATGGATCAACATTTTTAAGAAGCCAGCAGATATATAAATACCTCCAAAAATAGCAAATGTGGCTAACACAAAAATGGTAACGTTCACTAGAGAAGACCAAAACAGGTTATGGGTTCAAATTAGTGCTCGTACTTTGGAAGTGCTTTCTGGGGAGTCATGTGTGTATTCTAGGTCTGGAATAAGCTTTCGAGTACCCGGGTACCCAGTGTTCTTGAATTCGTGTACTTACGTTGTTAAATCTAGGAAAACAGGGTAAAAAACGTTGGTACATGTGCACGGTTTACGAAATCCGGTACTCAGGTTTTGAAATACGCATACCTGTGTGAAATGACGTACCCAGGTTTGAANTCCTTTTTAGTAAATACATGATACATGGGTATCTGTGTTCGAATCCCGCTTAAGGCATGGATTATTCTAATAGTATAGGTCATACTGTATGGTATAAATAACCATATTATTACTGTCTGCATACATCATAATATAACAAAACCCTCTTCTGGCGAGGAATTACGATTGGCACTTTCTACATACATTTTCCCATTTCGCAATATGTCGTTACGTAAATTTTACGAATTTAGAAAGAAATGGCACTGGAAAAATGGCACCGGAAAATGTGGCACCGGTAAAAATGGCACGGCTAAATCTTGAGCTGGGTAAAAATGGCACTCTCAATGACTGCAAGCCAGGTGTTGATAGTCAGTTCCTCTGCCAGTTCCCGTAGTGTTGCATATCAGGCTTGGTCAACAGCACGTGCTACAGTGCGTCATCATCAACCGTAACTGGCATTGAAGTAATAAAAATGCCCAAGAGAAATGATCAAGTCCAATAGATTTAAAATGTGATATTGGACTTAACCAAAGCTCCAGGGCGACTCTGAAAAGAGCCATTATCTTACTGCCTTCATTAAGTTCATTCTTGAACTTGACAAATATATATATATATATATCGCCAATTTGAGCGGTGCCATTTACACCGGTGCCATTTTTTCCGGTGCTATTTTTACCGGTGCCATTTTTGCCGCGTATCAAATTTTACGGTAATAAAAGACAAACCAATAATACGTACTCCATAACAATATCGCTGCATCCAAACACAAATGTATGAGTACGGACATATGAAAATGCTAGACCAAACGCGAACAATATCAAGGAGCTAATCCTAAACAAATAAGTTCAAATCGTCGTGCCTTTTGTACTATGTATTGGAGTTCCGCTTCCTTTGCGATACTAAACACTTCATGGCCATTCAAACCCTGTTTCTGTCACTAACGTCCTTGACCTGTACCATGCTTAAGCTATTGATACCCGTCAACGCAGAAACGGGTGTGGTCTGATTGATCCAGATAAACAGCGGGATATCTACACATGTAACAGCAGCAGTAGCCAATTTATAATGGTATTGCGTTTCCGCGAAATGAAGGGTACGGTCGGGCTGCATAAGAACTTTCTCTTTCCTACAAGTAGTGAAAGAAGTTGTTATGACGTGAAGATAGTTATAAGACCACATTCCTTGACACAACCGGATGTGGTTTATTAAGTGCTCAGTAAGTGCACTGAGAATACATAAAGTACTCAATCGAACCTTTACTGGGACCCGGCAAAGGGAACGGTATTCCTAAGGTTCATAAATTAATAGCTAAAATAGACATCCACAGTGTAGTACACTGGCATTATGCGATTTCAACCGGTTGGTAGTCGTCCTTACCAGGAACTGAACACGGGACTCCCAGTTTCTGGTTGGGTCGAATTAAATTCTGATTGAGCGAAGGATTTCAACTTTATCCACTACAACACATGCTCCCAAAAATGCTGAAACGATCATATGAAATCGATATCAGTGACGGGTTATGCGAAAAAATTTCAAAACTTACACAAAGAAAAGCATATAAAATGCTATTTTCTGATTTTAAAATATAAGCAAGACCTTGGATTTCCTGAACACACCAGTAGTTAACCAAATGACTTGTCTTTCTGCCAAGTTACACTTTGTTTTGTGGATCGCGGAAGAATCGACTCGGTGGTTAAGTATGGCAATGCTTTACTAAGTGACACTGACATTTTTTTAAGACTCCACATGGAATTTAATCCAAGGATAAATTGGAAATGCTGTTGCTAGGCTTTCACAGTTGATTTAACCAAAGATCTACGTAACAAGTCTGGAAGCGAACGTAAACACGCAAATAAAAAAAATTAGGTATGCATCTAGTCTTGTTGTTTACACTACAGCTATATTAAAATTACTAGCCCTACCTTACTAATATACAGTACCAGCATCGATTCTGTCATATCCAAACGAAGCGTAGCACGAAATTTTCACTTACCAAGCTACGAAAAATTAAATTCGCCATTACGTCTTTCAGCCTGAAGAAAGACGTAGCGATTTTAATTTTTCGTAGCTTGGTAAGTGAACGAAAATTTGCGTTTTAAGCGAAACGAAATTTCGCGCTACGCTTCGTTTGGATATGACAGAAACGATGCTGGTACTGTAAAATGCTACTTAACTTTTTGTTAATTTAATGATTTCGCAAGCGATGGGTGAAATTCTTCGCTAATTGAGGCCACAAGTATTTGTTTATAGAAACACGTCACGAAAAAGAAAAAAGCACCGTGAGTGCTAAAAGTGAACATAGAACTTCGAAGAAAGTAAATGTTAATGATACTTTGTTTATGATTTGTTCTTTTTAGTTTATGGTCTTACGCTTCTGACTGTGATGGTCTAATGGAGACCCCCTTTGTTTTGAAGGTAGAAAGAGTGTATATACCAAGGAAAACGGATAATCATAATGCTTGGTCTACAATGAGAGTTTTGGAAGAATTTACTAGACTTGAGAGAGATTTTCATGCGAGGACAGCCAATACTTCGTCTACGCTCATAAGAACTCTAGAGGCGGGAAGATAGTAATTGGAAGCCATCATGAGTTCAGGTACTTAAGCGGTCTATTTTGCCTAATCTGACAGTGACAAATTGTTTGGTTCACTCTGTAGCGATGTTCATTGTGCTCTCACATGTGCGGAGGGAAACAGTGCAAACGAAAAAGTGACAACATTGGGCCAGGCTACCCGCTACGGTACTCGACCGGAAAGCGTGTGCCAGCTTAGCTAGCTGTAATCCCTTAAAGCTTATTAGTGTGTCCACGCCTACAAGGTTCTTTTGAGCGTAGACTCACTATAAGAACTTTAATCTAGCTGTAATCCCTTAAAGCTTATTAGTGTGTCCACGCCTACAAGGTTCTTTTGAGCGTAGACTCACTATAGCTTTTCGGAAGTGGTCATCTTCCATCTCTTGGGCCAATCAACTCAAGTCTGGCCAATCAGCTTCAATGTTTGAACAAAACAACAACGCCGCGTGCACCTAGTAGAGAAAATGGAAATTAGAAGAATATCATTGGGTGAAGTTTTAAGTCTTAAAATACCATTGCGGATCACCAGTTTTGGGGAANAGTTACGTCTGCCAGAGTTTCTTTAAGTAAACTCTCTGTGTAGACGGGTCATAAGAGTTCCAGAGTTAAGAAGCTTTAGAAGATTTAGACCTGTAGTGGACCTTTCTGAGAGTAAAAAGCTTTACCAAGAGAGCATGACATGAGCCATTTTGCCTTGTAATACGAACATGTGTGGCAAATACTGGATACCAAAGGNGCGAGTTCTGTTGAAACGACTGTGAAACACAAAGTCGGAGACTACAAGACGATGTGAGAGAAGGAGTAAGGAATTTGTGAGGAATGTGACATTGATTAAACGAAAGTTCACCTTAGTATCTAGTCGAGAAGACCGAGATGGGTTTCAGGGGCAACACCTGACGTGTGTAAACAGCATTCAAGAATAGGACGAATGCCTCGTTAATATTAAATTACTCTACAGTAACGTATTTCCTGGAATGGATAAGAAATCAAAACTTTTTAGGAGAAGCTTTTGCACACGAAAAACATCGTCGTGCCACAAATTGTTCTGTAAAAACGTTTATCATTACATAGAAACTGGATTGCAAACCTCGTATAATACACTCGTTTGCACTAAATTACACAACTTCTCAAACATTTCCATATAAAAATGCTTCTTTTAGGAGTAGTTTGTATGTTAAATATTAACAAATTGGGTAACAGCCCACTCTAAACCATGACCTTGTGGTAGACTACTTTTTAGAGCTTCAAAACTATGAAAGACGACACCTCTCCATACCTCAGTGGAAATCATACAGAAAACAGAGCCAAACAAGCTATAAGTTTACAAGGACTGAACATTTCATATTCCACTAAAAACGAAGAAGTATTTTATGTAATATAATTGGAGTTGAAAATTTACTGTGAAGTATGATGACGCACTGTTTTACATCTCCTGTGTCATTACGGACGAACATCCAATTTCCACGGCGGGAATCAAACCTAGTCTCCACCATACCACAGGGCGTACGAGGCATGCTTGATTTGATTATTTGAGTTTAAGGTTCCATGTTTCTGACGTTTAAATTCTCGTGGAGACCACATCTGCGTCGTGGCGTTTTTTCTTAGATCTAACACTTACCCATGGAACCCAACTCTTAACGTCCCTCTCGGAAGACGCTTTTACTGTAGAGTGCTGCATAAACTGACTCATAGGATACCCTTTATACTCAGGGCTATGAATCGGCAGCATGGTTTGAAACCGGAACTTACCGATCAGTAGGCGAGCACTCCACCATTAAGCCAACCTGTTGGTAAGACGTATATACATGGATCATTCGACCATNAGGTTGGATGGCTCTTTAGAAGGCTTTAAAGATCATAAAAATAGCTGTATCTATCAAGTCCTCCATTTTATCCTTTTAGAAATTAATGGCAGAGTTCAGATGTAGTCTGTGAACTATGTGTTCATATCATGTTGAAATTATCGTCAAAAGACACATCACTGTTTTAAGATGAACAATACTATTAAGTTGTGCAAAACAAAGCGATAAATCAAGTTAAATATATACTGCATGACTATCAACCTCATATTAGAAGTCCCCAAATGTCTCATCCATTTCGGGAATCTAACCCACAACCTTTGGCACCAACTCGCCTATGCCAAGAGAACGTGCACGATATCACTCCTCAAACCAGCCACACCTAAATATTGGGACTATGGGATAATACTCTTGAAGTTTAGTTCTACATACCTCAAGACCAACGCTCCTGGGAATCCACCTTAACAGATGTTTCGCTACAAGTACTGTAGTTAAACGTTGGCATAGCTTAGGGTTTGAAATATGTAAGACGAAAAAGTACGTNTTAAATTACAAAATTAATATGGCATTTGTACAATCCAGTTTCACTCTGCCAAGTGTATTGTAGTATTTTTATTTTTAATTGTTGCTAAGATAAACATCTTCGGTGACACAAAAGTTACCACGATTTAAATTGTTCTTACCGAGAGAGGCGTTTCACTGAGAGAGCAACATGAAGATGCTCGAGACGAGAGAGAGTCTGGAGCAGCAAGACTTGAATAGCTGGCTGTGGAACTTAACGACACCGTATCAGCCCGAGATCGAAACGGTGACAACTGGACGTGTTTCAGCATCCTAAAAAAGAAAAATACAGTTGATTTAAAACATAGACCTTGGGGACTATTGTACAAGTATATAGTACACACAAATGATGACCTGTTATACAGGGTAATTCAGAAATACTTGTACAAACTTTGGGAGTATTTTTCCCACACCTAGACAAGAAAAAAAGTCATATAAACATATGTCAGGAAATGCCTGGTTTGTAAGTTATAATCGAAAGATAATATTTTACGAAATAAACACAGCTGTAATTTTTACTTCAAACTAATGTCACATTTTATTTCAAATTGACAGAATACATTTAGACCTACGGTTACTTTGACACATGTATATTCAGTTCAGTTGTTATCTACTCATTAAGGAATACAAAACGTCATATGAACACAAGTCCGGAAATGCACAAGTTCCGAGATACACGGTAAACATTTTAAAACCACCCCAGCGTAATTACTGGAAAAATTGATATAAGAATGTACACTATGTACTGCGGGTTGTATTCTTATATACATTTTTTCAGTAATTACGCTGGGGTGGTTTTAAAATGTTTACCGTGTATCTCGGAACTTGTACATTTCCGGACCTGTGTTCATAGGACGTTTTGTATTCCTTAATGAGTAGATAACAACTGAACTGAATATACATGTGTCAAAGTAACCGTAGGTCTAAATGTATTCTGTCAATTTGAAATAAAATGTGACATTAGTTTGAAGTACAAATTACAGCTGTGTTTATTTCGTAAAATATTTTTTGATTATTACTTATAAACCAGGCATTTCCGGACATATGTTTATATGACTTTTTTTTGTCTAGGTGTGGGGAATATACTCCGAAAGTTTGTACAAGTATTTATGAATTACCCTGTATATTTTCTTCAGAGTTTCGTGAAACTTCATACATGATGAGTTCTGACGAAAGGTAATTTTGGGGGCTTTTACCAGATATGTGACAGAGTAATAATAATAATACTAAAAAAAAAAAACATCTGTACGGTCGTGGGGGTGCAGATCTTAAGACCTAACTAAATCCTTTACATGATTGTGTATAGTGGGGAATGAAAACGCTGGTCCACGAGAGAAAAGTGGAATCGCTGTAGCCATTGTTCAATCGCATTTTGAATGCTTCAGCAGTAGTAAAGAACAAACTAAACGATATACAGTGAGCTACTCGCGCGATTCTCATACGAACTGCATTGTGAACGATTACAAACGTGTAATGTAAATTAATAATAAACGTGTTTGCTTCTTCTATCTAGAACTAATCCAGTCATACCTGCGTAAATGTTCAGAATCGGATCCATGTTTAAATACTTTTTACTCAGTCAGACCTTAAGTATAATGTCCTAGAATAAGTAGTGGGTAAAAGCCCTATCTCCCCCGTGGAAAAAAAAAATGTTGCTATGCGGAATCCAAACTTGATTAACTCGCGACGGTAGGTACTGCCATATAATATCTTATTCTGTACATATTTCTTCATAATATCTAATTCTGAACATATCTCATCATATTCCTTCATAAATTATCATATTTTAATATTCGAATGGCGTTTGTATAAAATAAGGTTAACACTGAAAGTAAACACGTACAAAAATGGTGATTAAATACGTAATTACGAGGCTAAACTCACGCGCTATTGAAATATGTACAAAAATGAATAATATGTGGCAGAACCTTCCATTGCGAGTTTGATCACTTTTGGATTCCGCATAGCGACAAAAAATTAATTTGAGGTTTGCATACTACGTATTCTAGACAACTATACCTTAAACTACGACCTTTCGTCACCACCCACCCTGTATATACTAATGTTCTATATCCCTGTACAAAAACACCTCTATTTTTGTTCAAATATTTCCGGAGTTTTGAATCATGAAATAATAAAATATATGAAATTCCGTGTGAAATCAGATAAAGTAATCGTACGTTCATGTGGATACGTTGTTTGGATAAGCCATCAGCTACAATATGATACGCTTATATCATTCTGAATTTGAAAATAACCTTTTTCCTATTAAGTCCCCAAGCTATTTTCTCACAACAATATCAAGTTATTCTGTAAAAAAAAAATTAACCGAGAAAGAGTTAATTGTGTGTAGATTGTAAAGGAGACCCCATCCGCGGCGCTATAATCACTCGACATACAGCGGGTAATAGGTTCTTCTACAACGAACCCGTAGGTTGACTTGATAGTAGTGCTCCATTTTTTATCGGGAGGTTATGGGTTCAAACCCTAGATCAGACTCCTTGCTCTTAGTGTAAAACTTTGTCCTACGACTTTGTCTGTGTAGCACTACTCATTACGGTATGATAGCATGCGTTAAAAGTGGGGTTCCATCAATAAGTGGGACCATCCATGCTTAAAGTTGTATGTTTTACAGATAGATTCGTACGATAAATTTCACGACAAGGATTCAACGTCGNGATTTGAAGGCGATTACGCCAATGTTCGTGAATCTAGTTTATTAAGTAAAATCAAATTTGTTTGCATTTGAACCTTTTTCAACATCTTCTACAGCAGTTGAAAATTCATTAAACCTCTTAAATTCTTTTCTGCAAGTACTTTTGCCCATACTTTTATTTATATATTTGTGGAGTGTAAACTTATAAGAGGGTCAGCGTACTAAAAAATTATCCAAACACCTGATACTCCAGTGCAGATGTCACGAAAGACTGGTTACGTACCCTGTCAAGTAGGCGTCTGCCTACGAAGTAAACTACTAACTTGTGTTTTGTTGTAGTTGATATTTACAAACACACGACTCTTTCGAAGGTATATATATATACTGCTGAATGCACAGAAGTTTGCGGCTGACCTACAGACACCGTCGTCTGATCACAGGTGCGTGCTAATCCATTGAACTGGAACACGCAGAGTANGCAAATCGGTGTGCTGAACTGGATTCTTTAATCGTGTCAGATATTTGCTATGGAATGCATAAAACACTGGGATCAGGTTAACAAGTCCTTTAGTGCATTTTTATGTTGATAAAATCTCGTTTCTGAGACTGATACTGTTTTTTTGCTACTCTACAAGTCACACTTACGAGCTTCAAAATGTGGAGACGAAGAAGGCGTGAATATTCAGTAGAACAAACAGGTTTCACCAAAATGTTAAGANTTTACATGCTGTATTCAGACAGCCAACTCTTAAATAAAAAACTTGAAAATACACTTAACCAAGAAGTGTGCTGTGCTGAGCATCTGTACAACTAATGAATAGTAGTTACACCTGTTCGTCTATATTTTTATGATATTTTGTAACTATGAACTCCGTAATAATAGCGCAATTTGTCTGGTTATCTTACGAGCAAATATGCAGCTGTAACATCGAATCAACATTTACTGAAAATACATTGATAAATCAAGTCCTGGGGTTTGTCCTTTAGAAAGTGTGATACTTTGAAATTATCAAAAAGATATTGTACTTCATATTTTATTTTTGGTCAACAAATAAGTTTAAATATAGTTTCTTGTTTTTTTTTAAGGTCGCTTGTAAGTAAAGTTTACTCAAAGTCGCTGCTTTTGTTTACACGGCATTTCGATCACTTTTACTCGGATTCTCTTGACTGTATTTAAAACATGATGAAATGTTTAACTATAACTTTACAATGTTTTACATACCATGAGAAAGATCATAATAAAAGTGATAGAAAAGTCCTATAAACAACAACGATTTTGAGTTTACTTTTTTTGTGTGTGGCAAGTGCCCACAATAAAAATAAATACAATTTAATCCAATATTGTGTTGTAGGTTACGACAAGAATAGGTAATCGTAGCAACGAAATGGAAAGGTTTTTTAATCCCAGCCAGCACCGAGAAAATAGGGCATGGTACCGTAGGCGTCTTCCGAGAGGAACATTAAAACTGAAGTCCCATCGAAAACTGTTCGTTTAAAAACAACCCGTCACCCTGATATAAGAGTCTGTAGCAAAAATCATCATCGAAAAAGCTTAAACTCTGGGAACCCTTGGGACCATAAACTACAGGCAATTACGGCAATGTCATCTGTGTATCTACTGTATCACATTTTATTTAGTATTATAAAGTATTACAGCAAAATTTCGCGCATTTTTTGTACCTGCAATTTGAAAGAAATCGTCCTTCTAATTACAAGAACACTACCGATCAGATGTATCCCATTTTTCTATCGTGTTTTGATTAAAATTGTTGTTTAATTTTGTACTGATTTCAATAGATCCTTAAGAAAGCATGACTCAAAACGATGGAACTCAACATGTTATGTGGTCAGAAGTATCTAATAAATTACATTGTAGGCTTGGAACTTCTTAACGATACCGAATGTGTGTATATATATATATATATATATATTGCTTTGTATGGTATCCACGGGTGTATTCTCGATTCGCCTAGATTCTGGTAATAGCGTGATTTAATTTACTAATACAATCTCAGCCACTAATGATAACGACATCGTTACCATTAGGGAGCCATTAGTTTTATTGCTCCTTCAGTTTGCTGTATCCGGTGATTGCAGTGGGGCACGCTATTCATTCGTGAAGGAAGATGATCATATATGCAGGCTTCCATCATTCTTTCTGTAAGCATCTTGCGTGCAGATGTTGATTTACAAGACCAAACGTCAGTTATGATTTCAAATAATTTGATAATTGACATAATACTTAATCTACTGAATGAGACGAAGTCTATGTTTCAATTGAAAGGGTATGTTTTTGTTTGTATTGAGTGAAAACTTGGGATATGTGACGGAGTGGGATAAATTTAAACTGACTTGAATAACTAGTGTGTTACTAAAGCGTCATCTTGAATAAAACTGTCTGGCCTTTGAAACTTTTCAAAGGCATGTCTTACGTATTTTTAACGGGGGTCGTTGGCGTTTCGTTGAAGTGTTATTCATTGTCTATTTGAATATTTTCAAAATGTTGAAAATATTCAAATAGGTCAGTCCTTCCACATTTTTTACATACATCAGTTGAGTTTTGCACATGAGCAGGATATTAGGCTGTAACTACTAGAGTGCTAATGTAGAATCGGAGACTCGGTGCGTTATTCGTCAAATATCTAGAACTAGTCGGGCTATTTCTCGCCGTTTTCCCGACTAGTTCTACGTATTTGACTCGAGTGCTAACTTATCGATTATTAAAAACGCATTAATACAGGGCGAATGATGATAAAATACACGCCCACCGACATCTGTACGATTCCTAGTCGACTTCAATGAAAACCTCTTCCTTACCGTATAGAGTCATCTGATAAATTGCTAACATTTCTGCCAAATTTTATTAAAATTTTTGTAAATGCACAAGAAATGTCGTAAAACTTATTTAGCAACTATCCATTTTTCTTAATATAATATACTAGAGAAATTACTGGGGACTAAAACCCCGAATATGGTAAAAAAAAAATACCCCAAAACGAAATGTTAACTACATATATTCAAATCCGCAATGAACAAGGAATAAATTCTTGAAATTTGAGTGAATATTTTTTTTATTCCTTCTGTATAAATGAAGGCGTATATCAGTGGTGACGATATTACTTTTTTTTTGCGTGTGACTCACAGGCACATTTTTTTACTATTGTGTAGAATAATACAATTAAACACCTCGAACAACTGTTACTTCTATTAACTCTTAATGAAAAATGACACTGATTTCCTAACATAAATAAGCTTATATATTACGCTAATGTAGTTTGATAATTATAATCGGTTACACCAGATTTGTTTATATTTTTGTTGACAATACACCGTTGCATTTGGCAATGTTTAATTTATGTACACCTATTTGTCGCATAACGGTGTTTACAAGTTGATATAGCTCTTCAGTACAGAGACCTTCTTCCTTCAGCTTTTCCGTCAATACGCCCACTTTTTCACGCTGCCCTAGAGAACAAACGCGGATCAGCTGATGTCAGAAGGAAAAATAAACACTATCATGGGAAATTACATTGTTTTAATTAACAAGAACACGTGGAAAAAAACAAAGTGCCGGACACTTGAACAACCTCGATACGGTTGGTAGATGACTGTGACACACAAAACGGACACTCTTTCCTTTTAAAAATATTGAGACGACATTTAAAAAGGCTCAATTACTTATAATTGACAACAAAGTTTGTTTAAGTGTTACCTTAAAGTCACCACTAATATTAAAAAAAAAGTCTAAAAGCGATCATTACTTGAGCAGTGACTGTATAGTAATTATATTTTGTATTTACGCATAATGCATTAAACGCTTTCTTTTGGGTTGTACTTGTAGCTCTGCCCAAGTTTTTCTAGTTACTGTGGATGAAACGTAAACTTTTAAAATTACAGTACCAGCATCGATTCTGTCATATCCAAACGAAGCGTAGCGCGAAATTTCGTTTCGCTTAAAATGCAAATTTTCGTTCACTTACCAAGCTACGAAAAATTAAATTCGCTATTACGTCATTCAGGCTTCGCCTGAAAGACGTAGCGACAAGTTAACACCGCATTTTAATAAAAGTAAACAGTATTCCTAAAGCGAAAATTTCTTAACATCCTGTACTCTGTGGAAAAGGAATTTCGAATTTAATACAAATGTGGCAAACATGTATTTCTGTTCTCTTATAGGCCGACCGAAACATCTCGGGCAATAACATACAGCTCCTTAAAAAATATACAAGATGTAATCACGTCGTTAAAATTTGAAGCAAAATTATTAGTAGGTTCACGATGAGATGTCATGTGTCAAAATAAAATTTGCAGATGAAAGTATCAAGTAGTTAATTCGAGTGTTAGTTTAAAAATAAAGTTACTGGCAAATAACGAAATATTTCGCAAAAGCGAAATTTATAACTAGACCAAACATGTAATAACACCGCTAAAGGACTTAACATTAGTCTTTGAATTGTTGTAAAAGTTTTAACACTATATTTATTGGTCAATAAATTATTACGTATTTTAATTAAATTACCATTAAAACAGTTAGTGATTACATGAATATGATAACACTCCCGACACTCTCACTGTCTCATAGCCGAAGGTCCAGCCTTTTACTTAAATTTAAAACATTACTTAAAACACCGAACTATGAAATTACGTATGCCAACCACTAGAACACCAAAATCGGCATCATACAAAATGTACACTTCTTTAATAACTTCGAGATTCTATATCATCAGATCGGCGAAGGGATACAATTAATTTATTTTTGTTCGAGTTTGTGGCAGTTCATGACTGCTGGAGACCCCATCCACATAGCTATTAACGTACTTTTACATCAAACACTTAACGATTGCACTCTACATTTAATTAAGTGCAGTGTGATTTACAATGGTAAAAGGTTAAAGAAGTTTGGTAAATTGGTAAAAAAAAATATGTTTCAATAATTAACTAATTACTTTATGACAAATCGTAAAAATATTATTATCTTGCAATAGAAATACACTACTCCTACTTTATGTGTTATCCATTTGGAATATTCTTGAAGCGAATCTACTAATAGAGTAAAAAGTAGTACAAACAATTTTACAAGAAAATGAGTAAAATACCTAACGTATTTAGTTCTACTGTAGTTTCTACTGTTTACTGACAACCCGAAATTAAAGTGTATATTCTAATTCTGCAAGATATATGTGGTTAGCACTTTTCGTTAAATACATAGAAATGTTCGCTTTTCATTCTTATGTACGCGAGGTTTAAATTTACCCCAGCCAACTCAGTGACCGAGGGGTCCACCGTCCAAGGCGTTCCTCGCAGGTCAAATTTCAAGCAAACCGTAGGGTAATAGTTACGCTTTTATTAATAAGTAACACAATTTGATTCACTTTATATTACTCTCGAAACATTATCTATTCTTGTTGTTATATCAATAACGTAAGACCGATATAACATATACTGCAGAAGCCTTTATTTCCCCCCTTTCTAAATCCTTGTTTGCGGATTTTACACCATCAGCAAGATTGTGGATCACTACAAACTGTAAGGAACCGTACTAACTATCAACTCTTAAATACGCCTTAAACAATCACCTTTGCTATACAAATACTTGCTTTTTAAGCTCTTTCCGTCAGACAAAATAGCTGTTCAGTGGCCTAAAAGAGTAATCTTTTACCAAGCCACCTTTATCAGTTGTAAAATCGATCATTTTCTTATACTTTTTCAGGAATTGCGCTTAATTGCTAAGCACTAATGTCCCAGGGTTTGTATTTTTTCCTTTTTTAATTTGATAGCCCCAAACTTTGAAACATCCGGCGGAGGAATTTGGAACGACTCCCTGTCCTCTGGCGTTTCCGGTGTACGATTAAGAAGGATGTGCGTATGTTTGTTAGTGCGGGTGTGTATATAAAAATCTTATAGTACGTGCATGTAGAGAGGCAATATAGTTCTCTATTTCAAATCTCAACACAGTACTTTGAAGTTTGAACAGTTAAAGAAATGCCTTAAGCTGCGCAGACACTTAAATTACTGACATGGGGGCTAAGCACAACATTTTCGCATTGTAATACATATTAGCCTAAATTTAATTTTAAGTATCAGAAACTAGTAGAGCTCAAATTCTAGAGTTCAAGTGTAAGCTGAATAGTTTTTAGATAGAGGTAGTCGAAGTTATAATTTTTTCTGCCAAGTCGTCTGTAAACGATTGTTTCAAGGCGTACAAAATGTTCAAAATAAGCTGGAGAACGGCTTTCACGGGTACTAGGGGAGTAAATTACTTCGCGATAAAAATGAATAGTCCTGTCACTGTCCTTTGATGTAGTATCTAGATACGATTCAAATACACACCAACATATTTTCAACTACAATTGCACATTCTGACCAAGGCATGAACTCGAAGACTAGACTTAACGGTAGAGTGGTAACCTCTTGATCAGGAGTCCACGGGTTCGACTCCCTGGGTCGACTCGTCACCTTAACTATCTGAGTCTGCCTGTGAAGCACTCTATTGTCTTCCTCAACCGAGGTTAAAAGTGGGGAACCATCGATAAATGTTCGCTGTAAAAGAATCCACAACCGACAGTGTATAGAGTGGAAATTCAGTTGTCGTGCAGTGTCATTGTGATATGTATGGTATCCGTTAGATCTTTTCTGTCAGATCCGTAGGACTCAATCTGTAATTCAACTCACGATTGCTTATTCTTGAAATGCACTAACTATATCCGCTTCATTTTAAATTACATGTAAGTACCAATTTTCAATATTAATAACTCAAAAGAAAATAAATTTTATCAAACTACCTGTGTATTACCTGGATAACAAATATTATTTGGCGCAAACAAAGTTAGGTCACATTACGCTAAACAAGTGTCAGACAAAAAAAGTCGCTACCTATTCGTCTTATTTTGTCTTATTCAGACTTACTGATTCCATCCGGTAAGGGTGGTAAGTATTTTTGTACATCATGTATAGGTAGTCTATGACATGACAATATTAAAAAAAAACTATACTTTAAAAGAGAGTTGCATAAAAGATAAAACTCTAGCTTTCTTGACAAGCAAGTCTAAATTAAAACAAGTGTAGAAAACTTGCCGTTAGAAATTGCAATTCCAACTTGCCACTCTGTTGTTTAATCTTCATAAAATTGTCATCAGTACTCTGAAACACAATCCATTATCTTGTTGAACCCTTCCAGTTTATAGGATATACTGCAAAGTACATGCAAATGTTACTAGTACCGGATATTGTAAGAGCTTGGTATCATGTCACCGTCTGATATACGGATTCGCACATCATCAGTGGTTCGTGTTAAGACCCTCATGGGCGTATTCCAAACACGGTGATCTGACATCATCAAGTTTTCCGAAGATAGGCACATCCCTTCAGAGGTTACTGTCAGGTCTCTGTGAGGTCAAACTTGGGTCGCAGTAACTCCCACACCCTAAAGACACACCACCCATTCCTCGCAAATAATATACGCACGAATACACTTTTCAGAGTTACAAGTACAGTGTTCTTTCACGAAGTGTTTGTTTATGTTAAAACCGAAAAGTAATGACAACATCTCGAAAGAAAATCCCATACCTCACTGGAACACAAAACCTTCAAGACAGCTTAAGTATGCACTAACAGTAAGTGTAAAATACTACCACAAGTTTGTTTTTGCGATATAAAATCTACTCTACTTAAGGACCAGTGCCTATAAAATCAAAACTGTCACAAATCGTAATATTACACACGAAATATCAGAATACGTGCGTATAATAAAATAACTATTCGCAAAACTTGAAATCGGTATTTTTATTTCTGAATATATAATTTATTAAGTGCAATTAAAAAATGTGAAATCTTCCTGTGTTTTCTAAATCAAACGACTGGATATTTGCATTAAAGATAAGCAAGTGTTAATATACAATGCTTTACGAAGTTAATAGGATAAGGGAAATTAACTTCCTTTCAAAAAGTATAAGAAACTATATAAACTTAAACGGAAATCAATACCATACCAGAATACGAAAGTTGTACGTGCAATTGTAGTTTCCTTCTGATCATGCTAATACAAGTTTCACAAATATTCATCCAAGCGTTACGTATGCTTTCAGATCTAAAATAACCATTAGGCAGCCCAGGCGGTCAAGGGACGTGCGGGCCTTTTTAACATTGTTAAAGATATCAAATACAGCGCTGTAGCCTTTATTCCTTCCCATTTCTAAATCTTTATTTACGGGTTGACACTATCGTCAGGCTCGTGGTTTACTACAAACTTAAGCTGCAAGAAACAGTACTAATAGGGGCACTATATCTGAGAAATCACTGTAACACGCTTGCGAAATAGTGTCCCAACATCAAGTTAAGGTGTAATGGTAATTTTACTTTCTATCCTAACCGAACCTAACTTATCCGTTAAAAAATAGCATTTTCCTGAATTTACTGATGGCGTCATATTCTCCTCCTTCTTATGCACCTATACCACTTTGAGGGAGTAGCCTACGTGATAGTCTACTAGACTATTCAGATGATCTCGTCATATCCGCTTTGTCGTTATTTGGATGGCTAAAATGGCCGTCAATCACTACGGCAGCTATTATTACTTGGGAAAGTTGACCTTTTCCTCTTAGCCTATTATTAATATTTTTTTTACGCCAGTTCTTTCAGTACTCTAATTTGAGGAAATTTAAAGCAGTCACATTCACTGTACTTTTAATATTTGGAGAAAAAGTACATCACCATTATAATTGCAATGATTTGTGGCATTTGTTTATAATTATTTTGGGTGGTAGCCATGTCAACGCCAGAGGACTTGACGACACACGTTTCCGGTCTATTGACTGAGCAATCCGAAGATAGCACAACTATAGAAATTATAATGCTGTTGACAAAACATGACGCACTCTGTAATCGTTTTATTCTTCCAAATACGTATTAATCTTCTTCGTGACTTGGCTAGTCATGGAGCAGTGACTTCAACGCCAGACGAGGACACGATCCCGTGCAAATTATCACGCTTAGCAGATGGCTTTTTGATTGCAGGAACAATACTGCCTGTCGCCTTTCAAGGACGCTAGAAATCTTCCTCCATCCCTACCACCCACGCCTTCAGCTACAGAGCACAGCTTCTTTTCCCCCAGGGGAAATATCATCCATCCTTGTCGAACAGTACCTAATGAAACGACAACAAGTTCGCAGACTCAACGCTTTGCAAGAAAAACAGCGAACCTACAGCGGAGACTGAGAATCAAAAAACACTTTGTAGAACTAATTCAAGAACAGTAGAAGGAAAGTTTATGGGGAAATACGTCTGGGAACCGCAAAACAAGAGCAGAAAAAATATGTGTGTGTTCCAGCTTTCACTTTTGGTAATAATTGTATGCAGTATATTAACAAACGCTCAAATCCCAACGCTTCCTAAGGCGAAATATACCTTTCTTTATCTAATTAACTCTGGTAAGTTTGGTATGGCTTGCTCAAATTTCCGGTGACTTTCTTGTACATAGGCCCGTACTGGAGAAGTAGAAAAAATATGTTTCTGCACTTCATTTAGCAGTGAGGAGTAATTAATGAAAAGGGCGCGATATTACTTGTATCTACTCTAATATATATAGCCGATTGTGAGTGACTGACTGACGCTAATTATAGCCATGATGCAGAAGAGCTAGAAAATACTGTTAAGTATAAAAGTTGATCAGCTTGGTATGAAACCTACAGAAAAAAATCGAAAATTCGCCATTTGTTTTTGTCACGTGACATCACAATATCTGCCAAACTGTGCGTTGTGCGGGAAAAAGTAATTTCACAAAACTAAATGTTAATTTTGGCCTAAAACATCTGATTCACTACTTCAATTTTAAAATTTACTCATTTTTTTTTTGTCACGTGACATCACAATATCTTCCAAATGGTGCGTTGTGAGGGAAAAAGTCATTTCACAAAAAAATGTTTATTTTGGCCCCAAACGTCTAATCCACTACTTAAATATTACAATTTCCGCCATTTTGGATTTTTGTTGCTATAGAAACCGTGCGCACTGTCTTTCGAGCACTTGAAGCCGCCGTAGGTGGTGCAAAATTGCTCGTATTATTATACGTTTCATTACGATGTCCCCCAAAAGTCACTCGTTCATAACAGGGTGAAGTCAGTGAGGCAAAATAAGACTGTTCGATCCAACGGTTCTTTTTGTTAATTAAAAAGTTAAGTTTAACCTACATTATATTTTAAAATTCAACTTGTAAAATCTTATTATGAATATAGCTTCTACAACTCTATCTTAGGGTTTAATTAGAAATAGAACTTGCAAGAATGAAGCACTACTTTGAACACCACACTAGTAAAATTTGAAACTGCAACACCTTAAAAAACTAAATCACATGTACGTAAGAGCTCGAAACGTAATTTCACCCCCAAATTACTCTGTTACACAATCTACAGCAGGATCTAGTTGTACTCACAAAAAAATTATATTATGTTCTGCGCAGTACATATTCGTGGTTAAGATGGTTGATGGTTCATATTTTCCTGAGAACTTCCCTAGGAAAATACCTTTGACGGTTGTAACACAACTAAAAGCGTGAGACAAAACGACGAGATACTGTCAGATTTTCACAGCTCTAAGGTCTTTCAGTAGCGGCTGTGTACGTAAGAAAGTTCTTCGCGTTAGCAATAAAAACACCACCATTCAACTACTTGTAAAACACGTAATTCGTTACTAAGGAGTATTTGAAGTTAAAAGTCGATTCATATTGCATAACATTAATTACATACACTATTTTACATAAAAAAATGTTCTTCAGTCTCCTAGTATTTTTTTAGTTGTGTGATTCCACGAATACTTACTGGTAAATAATAATAATTAAATGTATTTATTTGCGGGCGGGTGGGTGTAGAATCAGCCATAAATGGCCGCTCTTTCTCTTAACCCTTGTCAATATCACATATATGGGATAGTGAATACAGTACTATGTGAACATACAAGAGAAAAATGTCCTGGAAGAAAAAGCACACTTATGTAAACCAACAACTGGCCACAAAATATATATAAAATTACAAGATAAAATAAAGACCGAACGTATAAACGGAAAAGAATCAAAATTAATGTAGAAAGAAAAGTAAATCAGGTCAAAAATATATAAAAACACAGATACAGAGATTAGACATTTACTTAGATGTATTGCCAATTACACAAACAGGCCACCTAAGAAATTGTAACAAAATTGAAATGCGTAATTTTATTAAGAGAAAAAATAACGAAACCGAAAGAAACAGAAAAGAAAATTACTTTCTCTAAAGCTATTCGCATTAAGCTATTCTGAACTATTAATTGCTTCTTTAATTCTTCATTGTAGTGATACGTCATTCTACAGTTCAGCTGTCTGTACAGAGAAGGAGTTGGCCTTTGTTAGAATGGCAGTAAAGAATATTCTGAATAATAATAAACTCTCAATGATGAAACGTCATTTGACATTTTATTTTCTTGAAAGTTGTTTTATACTGAAAATTGAAAAATGGAAAATATCCAATATTCCAGGTCTGAGTAACCAAATGTGACCTATTTAAGAATAGTTTATTTTTCAGATCCGAAAGTTTTCTACTATGGTTGATCAATTTCTGTACTATTTAATTGTAATATTATGCATTGTCTGTTTAGCTATAGTTGCTATGTAAAGATAACTCTTGAAACGATCCAAGTATAGCTAAGCAGACAACTGATAATGACCAACTAGTAGTGTAAAACAAAAAGAGCAATTTACGTTAAAACAAAGCTTCAAGCCTATTTCTACACTGACTGTTCAATATTTATTCAAGTTACTAAACCTTAAATTGAAATTTTAGTTCTCAGAAAATTATGTTTATTTTACTATTACATTACATTAATCTCAGAGGGGATCGAATCCAGTGTCTTTTGAACCTATTCTCCAGCTTTGTCAGCGATAAATCTTTAACATGAGCTGGATAATGGGTTCTAACGGTCTTGCGTTCGATTTCCGCTGACGGCTATACAAGTTCTCAGTAAAATTAAAAAAATTAATTTACTAAAATTAATTACAGTAGAATATGAAACGCAGATTAATTAAACATTTAATGTCGTTATTATAGATGTATAAGAAATTTTTAGGCTAAAATATTTTACAAATCACCAACGAGTTAGTCATCACTATGAAATGTACAGTACCANCATCGATTCTGTCATATCCAAACGAAGCGTAGCGCGAAATTTCGTTTCGCTTAAAACGCAAATTTTCGTTCACTTACCAAGCTACGAAAAATTAAATTCGCTAATACGTCTTTCAGGCTTCGCCTGAAAGACGTATTAGCGAATTTAATTTTTCGGAGCTTGGTAAGTGAACGAAAATTTGCGATTTAAGCGAAACGAAATTTCGCGCTACGCTTCGTTTGCATATGACAGAATCGATGCTGGTACTGTAGTACGACATGACATGGAAAGAACATGGGCCGGCCAGTCTTACAGTTTACTTTTAATTCCTTTAACATTAACGTGAAGAATCTAGGTGCAAGCAATGTAAAGTGTAGTGAAAATATTGACAAAAGCTTCAACAAATTGATTTAGGCCTATTGTATCACTACTTATGTATTAAGATTACAGAGTAACGTACTTTGGAAATAATAATTCTATGATAAGTCAACGACAAAACTCGAATTTTCTTAAGTGTAATTTGTAGGTGGACCGACAATGGTGGTAAATACATCGGTAAACATTTTTTGAAATTTTGATTGTTTGGCAATTAATTATATAAGCGAGTACGAATGTTAAATCATTGTGGAGTGAAAACGATATTTTAAATTTCCAAGTCTGATACTGAATGTAATCGCTTTATAATTTTTGTTCATTTTGTCAAGCTTTTGTTTACATATTCATGATGGAGTTTACCAAAGAATCTGCAATACAAAAATGGAAGGTTAGAATTCATTCTGTTTTTCGACGACAACATCTACTTCTTTGAGTAGTCTAGCTGTATTTACAGACATGCCTCATCATCAGTAACAGTAGTACTACTATCCTCTAACACATTGTCACAGTAAACAGACTTATGCGTTTTCTGCTCGCCTGAAAAGACAACATTTTCCTATACCATACATGAACTATGACACTGGAGAATATGGTGTAATTATGCATCCTCGGTCTTTACAACAGACGTTTCACTTGAATGTGAAGTACCTTCAGAATCTGTCAGTGTTCACAAAATTCTTGGCAATATAACGTTACGGTAATATCTAAGTATTTAATATATTTGAGTACAGTTCGGATATCACGTACCTAGTTTTTCTTTTGATAAAAAAAAACAACAACAAAAATGTTCGCAAATAAAATAGTTTTGGGATAGCGTTTAGGAAAATGGGCGATTTCCTCCAAAACGATTTTCCAGTAACAAACCTGGAAAAAATCGTAACACTAGCTTACCCAATCGCAACTAATAAACACCTTGAAAAGTGAAATAGGCCCGAAGGAAAACAGGACAGCAGAAAAGGCGGAGTTGCGTATGGGCCAGGTATGTATTAGAGTAGCAATTAACACGTTACCACTTCTTTATAAGTAAATGCTATTTTCTCAGAATCACTTTTAGGATCTTCACCGTGTCATAGCTAAACAACCACACCGTTTTTGGCTTTAATTAAAAGCTGGAAAAAACTACACATTACTACAATAACAAGTCAGATTAGCTGTTATACATACAAAATTCCTTGGTTTGGTTAAGTTCAAATTTTTCAAAAATTGTGCATAGAAAATCCTTCTGTAACTTTGTGATACTTATGTGTACATCAAAGTGGCCATAGCAGCGCAAACAGTTGGTACAGTTTTTTCTGTCATAATGCCTAGCACTAGCATGTGTGCGTATAACTCCCAAATCATTCAAGATTACGTCCTAAAATTTGACACAACCTAATTTTAAAGGCTAAAACAATATTTTTAAGTAAAAGCACCACAGCAAAAATCTTTCAGAATTTAAAATTTTCCCTACGATTTCCCCTTTAAAGCAATTGGCAACATGTGTGATTGAAGTTGAACTTTTACCAGTGTGGTAGTATTGAAAACAGATGGAATGTCTCTGTATATAAAAAAAATTACCACGTCACACAAATAACGCACATGTACAGTACCAGCATCGATTCTGTCATATCCAAACGAAGCGTAGCGCGAAATTTCGTTTCGCTTAAAACGCAAATTTTCGTTCACTTA
>KZ870882.1:17130-35733 GCA_003456935.1 Machilis hrabei | reverse complement strand
AACATATGGCCATTGACCGTACGTTGTTGGATCAAACAATGTGAGGAAAATGTCCTTCACATTATATTCAAAGCTCATTGAATTTGGTGCGCTTTGCACTGGGGGCCTTCCCTTGTAAGTAATGTTGATTCAAATGGTCAAATTACATGTTTTTTCACTTTGAAGAACTTCATGAATGTGAGCATTTGTACTGATCTTGGACAGGATGTGTAGTTGTATACATTCTCTTGTATTTTTTTTTTCATAATGAAATGCTGTTGTCTTGTCCTTAATATCCATCCAGCTTAAGGTTATAGTACCAGAGATTTGTAATTCTGAACTGTGAATACAGTGAGCTCCAAATAATGATTTAGTGCATATGATTAGTTGAGAAAATAACTAGTCATTGCTGGGCAATTAGTAATTTTATGCATTCTTCTAGATATGAGTCATATGCACCATGTTGTGTCTGTATATTCCATTTGTGGGTCACTTCACTTGCTATTGTTTTACAATAAATCACATTTTGTTTGGATTGGTGGATGGTTATTANTTGTGTCTTTGTGTATTAGTTATTAGCTTTTTGTGGTTGGACTTTCCTTTACTTTGCATCCTTTATATATTTGCATGGTTATTCTCTTATTATGATTTTGACTTAAAATCCTTTCTTCAGAATGCTAGCAAGGGAAGTTCCCATTGAGAAGTGCCAGATATGTTGTAGAGAACATTTTCTTCGCATGGTTACACCCTACAACATATGGTGAAGTGGCATGTGTTTTGGCCAGAGACATTTTTTATGTTTATTTAGTTCCAATCACAGACAGGTTGGCCTAGTGGTTAGAGTGCTCGCCTCCTGATCGGGAGGTCCCAGGTTCAAATCCCGGGGCCGGCTCCTAGCACTGGGTAAAAAGGGTTATCCTACGAGTCTGCCTGTGAAGCACTCCACACTGCTATCTACGGCCATCCGCTACGTGGATCACACTGGTTTCCCCTTCTTTAAACTTCTCCATCCATCTTTGCACTATACTCTAATCAATTGTTGCCTCTCCATACACATTTCTGAGTCTTTTGTGGATTTCAGCAACAGTACATACATCCTTTTTGGTCAAGAACTCTATGACTGTTCTTTGTTTGTGCTTCATATCCATATTCTTGCAGCACCTAGAATACAGAAATTATATATGTCGTGCTGTAAGAATGATTCTATCTGGTGGTATAAAAGCATCACATTTGAATTCATAGTTTCGGAGGAAATGGCATGCAGGCATTACTTTTGGNGGCAAATTTCAGCATTCTAGGTGAATTGGAAGTGGGTGAAAAGCCAGTGGCAGATTTATGAATTGACTAAAAGGTATATGTTGAGTCCTGGCTATCAAGAACTTGCGATTGAGAATAACATGACCCTCCAGCAAAATTATAAATAAATATAGTGAANTCTGTATCAAGAACAAGTACTTAATTAACAAAGTATATACATGCACTACCCCAACAGTAAATTCCCTCCCAAACCCCAATGATACAATCAAGTTATAATTCGTCTGGAGCATGCATGGAATTTTAAGTTCTTGGGCCTAATTTAAATTTATGAAAGAACGACACTGTTTAGAAGCAGTATCAGAAATAGTCACTTCAGTTATAATTTATAAGATCTTGGGTATCTTGGAATTCGGCATTAAATAAAATTATTCTTATCGAGGTTGTAGCGATCAGGATTTGACGGTGAAAATATGGGTTAAATGTTTGTGGAGTACTTGAAACATGTCAAATTTAGTCCATTATGCATTTATTGAATGTCAGAAATTGATATCCGGCAGATTAATTAGTTAAAATCAGATGAGGCTGCAGATGGGCTGAATTTCTATGTAAATATGACATTTGAATCGTGAATGGCCGTGGATTGAACAAGTATGGCCTAACTCTGAAGCAATTGCAGAC
Organism: Machilis hrabei; assembly: GCA_003456935.1. NCBI lineage: Eukaryota > Metazoa > Arthropoda > Insecta > Archaeognatha > Machilidae > Machilis > Machilis hrabei. The sequence continues at coordinate 33,819 of KZ870882.1, read as the reverse complement.
ACCTGCTAAGTTTTAACGTCGAGGGGACTCCTCACAGCTGGTCACAAATACGTGTGTATATATCGTCCCAGGCATAAGAATAGCACAAAAAGAGAAATGACGATTTGGGATGGAAGTAGTGGTTTGAAATATTACATTAAATTGCAAGCTTCCAAATAACACTGATAACGCATAAGTAACCCTTTCAATCCCAATAGCTACCCTTAAATATCAATATTACCCATACTATTCCCTTTTTAGTCCACAACACTAAAAGCCTACATTTTGTAATGGAAACAAAATTTAAAGCGCCTTGTGTTACAAATGGATGATAAACTTCTTTTTTATTATGGTTTAAAACATTTGAATTAAAATTTTGTCACCTGACTGATAAAGTGTGTAGAATGTTTCAGTTAGTACTTTTATTTTTAACATGTGTGACATTGCAGAATTTACACAGCTACGCTGTTAATATGTACATTAAATGCAAGACATATGTAAAAGAAAGTAATGACAGAATGTTGAATTTGATTCATGTGCACTGAAATATATTTTTTTATTAGGGGCTTCTGAGCTCCTTGTCAAAGGTTCAGTTTGAGTTCAATTTGACATTAAATTCCTGAGTTCATGTTAAGTAAGAAAAGTTTGACTTCTGCTTTGGTATTTACAAGAGTAGTTAAGATTTTAATCCAGTTTCACTTAGCAGTTTGGTCAAGATTATTTTGGTTGATTTTGGAAAAGTTTATAAAGGTTGGTTCAGTTTTAGTTCAGGTTTCAATGAATTTTTAAGTTTGGTTTGACTCACAATGTCTGGGTTTGCCCACCTTTTTTTTAATTGTTTTTGTTATGATTTGCTTTGTTTGTGCTTAATGCATGTTCTGTTGAAAGTGTGCTTGAAGTATATCACTGTTTTTTAAGTATCTCTTGTCCTTTTGCACTTGCCTGATTTTTTTCTTAATAGTATTTTTCACAGAATTTTCCCTGACCTTTATTACTAAAACCACTTATTCCAATAACAGTTATGTTTTTGTATAGCAATTCAATTTGCCCTTACATGGAATTTATTAAACTTAAACTTTGTAAGGACCTCTAGAAACTGAAAAGGGTACAGTAATTTGTATTGTGCATCAACATTTGTAACAAATTTTAGTAAATACCAGTGAAAATTCTAGACTGAACACTATGACATTTAAGTCAGAAGCAGGAAGCTACAGTATATTCGCTAAATACAACACTTGTTTTTGTGTGTCTAATATTTTACGAGTCTTTTCTTCAAGTAACTGAAGTGGGCAAAGTAATAACAAAGTGTTGAAAGTGGTGTAATATGGCTGCAGATATGGTCTTGTGTAAATAACAAGAGATGGAGAGATTGCTTCAAGCTGTGCGTTTTCTGAAGTGTCTGTACATGTGAGGATATGTGAATATACATTAAATCAGATTGAGGTTAGAGTTGAGGAAGATCTTAAGAAAGATGTGAGGAATACATTAACAGAAATATAAATCTCTTGATTAGGGAATCGGATAATGTTTATTCAGAAAAATAATGCTACTTCCTAAGATGCTTTATAAATGATTTTAGTTGTGTCTTCTGTCCATATTTGTGCTTTTGAATTGTATGCTTTCATTTTGTCTATACTTTTTAGTTTGCTAAACCCAAGTTTGATCAGTAGTGGAATATTTTTTTTTTCAGCCCTTACCAAGTTGAGTTGTTCTGCCAGTAAAGTTTGCAGTAGACTTGTCTGATGGTAGAACAGGGTTGTACACAGCAATGTGCTGGTTTGAGGTGGTTTTTTTTAATAGTGAGAGGGCCACTCACGGAATCAAGAATCAGAAGTGTCAAGTTGTAAATTTGTGTATTTTATTTCCGTTTGTATAGAAGGGTTTGGGAAGTTGGAGCAAGTTATTTTTTGTTATAAAGTTAGAAATGATATATTTTGGAGAACAAAATAGCACTCTGATGGTGTGAAATAATTGATTTAAGTTGAAGTATTTTGCTTTATTAAACAGCTAAAATCAATTGGATATACCTTTACCTTAATTTAAATGGATGATAATGTTTTAGATTAATTTCCAGGATCCTCACTATAGAAGCTAACTGCCAGTTGATCTTGTGTGTAGGTAGAGTTAGACAGCTATGTCTTACCTTGCAAGTCAACCTAAAGAGTGTTCGGCTGTAAATTTGGGCAGTTGCAGTCTCCAATTATCTGGGAAAAATACGAACATAAGCATAAGTTTGTCTTGCAAATCTTCCAAAGTTGATTTTTGTGATCTCTCCTACCAATGTAAATTCCTGACTCCTACATACAGGGTGTTGCAAAACTCGTGAGCCAAATTGAAACCTCAGGAGCAATATGACGTAAGGCACCCATGTCCGGAAATCACTCATTATGGCGCTACGCGCAGTTAAAGTTTCGCATTTTGAAGCAGACATTCGGCAAAAAAAGGTGTAAAAACTGTTTGCTCATTACAAAAAATTAAAACTTCTGACACCTTATAACTGGTTTCCTTTTTAACGATTTTAGTCGCATACTTTCTATTATGGTCACGAATAACCTAAGAGAATAGATTTTAAAGTTTTTATTTTTATACAAAGTCAAAAATTCAAGTGTACAATTAAATAAAAAGAAGGCAAGGAAAAAGAATGACAGTAAAAAAAAGGAAGATAGGGAGAAATAAAGGAAAAAAAAGTGATGAATGGTCGAAGAAAAACATCCGAACGGGTCTCAAACCTGCGTCAGTCAGAATACCCGCTGACTGGTGCATAAACGAAAATGCTGAGCTACGCCAGCTGATAAGAAAAGTTCTGGCAGTTTCAGAGTACAAGGTGGAAAATCAATTTGTGCGCTCGCCTGCTATATGGTCTGCTTCAAAATGTGAAACTGCGCGTAGTGTGGTAATGAGTCATTTCCGGACATGGGTTCCTTATGTCTTATTGCTCCAGAGCTTTCAGTTTGGCTCACGAGTTTTGCAACACCCTGTATTGGAAATTACGGTTTGTGGTTAATGAGCTATGCGTTGGTGACTTCATCAGCAGAACAATGCACAGGTTCTAGATATTAACATTTATAATGGTGTTCTTGTGCCAAAAAATGTTGTCATGGTTTGCTTGATANCCTGATTTTTTAACCTTGAGAATGTGATAAATACTATAGCACACAGTCTAGTTCTGTGCAACATAATTTGCTAATCTGGAAGAATTAAGGAGAAGAAATGAGACTTGATAAGAAGATGTTTCCCTGATTATGACTATTTTTACTGTTCAAAGAAACACCAGTAAGTTAATATTGCCACAAAATTTGCTTTTTATACTTGGGCTGAATTTGACTTTGAAACTTAAGTTAGTACTAGCAGCATCTGTTGTTGCTGTTTCTCTCATTCATGCATTTTCTTTGGTAAACTACCTCTGCTTGCTTTATGCTTAAAATTGACAGTATATGTGCGAAGATCAAAACTATTATTGGTGTAACTCTTTTGTATATAAACACCATTTAGCACAGATATGTTCATTTACTATATGCATACATCAGTTTTAGTTTAGAGTTTAATTATTAACTGTCGTCGTAAAGTTTTTAAGTAATTAGTGTCTTTAAAGGCATTTAAAACTACCTTAAACACAAGCATATAACTATAAAACAGTTTTAATTTTTCAGTCTTTTGCAATGTTGCAGTTACTATAATGTTTGACGATGTGAAGCTGTTAAAGATATATATATATTTTTTTTTTGCTTCAATTTGTTTCTTTGAAGTAGTTGTGTTGAAAAGAGTAACTTTACCTTATTTAGCGAGTTGTTAGAACTGTTATTTCAATTTTTACTGCCCATAGCACGTTTTACTCAACTAAGTTTTTCAGTTATTTACGTTATTTCAGGAAAGATATGGTGAAAATAAGCATGGACACCTTCGTAAAGCGTTTCCAGCCCGATCGATACGAACTGTGGATCCAAGGCAAGGACGTGGGGCCTCACCCAGAAGATCCGACTCGTCAGTCTGCAGCACCACCGCCAACGGAGCTCGACATTCTCTGCAATAAAAAGTGAGTACATCTCTTTTTTGTAGTTGAATTTGTACATTCACTCATTTCTTGTGTTGTCATTGTAAGTTTTGTTAATTTATTAAATATTGCAGCAACACCAGCGTTCCCGACGACTTGTACGAGGCTCCCAAGAAGAAACCGAAACGTCATCCGATTCATCAGAATAAGGAGGGAGTGACGAGCGTCAAGACTGAGGCCGAGGTGGTCGGCGAGGACTGCATAAAGAGCGAGGACATCAAGAAGGAGGACGTGACACACCGCGTGAAAAAGCCGAGGCTTGTCCATCACTCGGAGTATGAAGAGTTGGAGGATATTCCTGACGAAGAGACGTTGGAAGTGTTAGAAGATATTTGGTTGAAAGCAGGAGAAATGGGTAAGTGCACTTGAAGTATTATTTGTTGTGACTTCACTGTGTTGCAAGTTGCAACCAACAGGTAAGCTTAATGGTAGACTGCTTGCCTCCGATCATACCAGAAGCTGTGGACCCAATTCGTCTCGACGTTTGTGATGTCCATTCATTATTATCCTGAAATTACCAGTGGTGTCTGTAGGACATTACCATAATCATAAAATCCTGGGGCTGACTCTTAGGTCTGAATATAAAAGATTATCCCATGAGTCTGCCTGTGAAGCACTCTACACTAAAAAATGATCGTAGGCATCTTCTGGAAGGGATTTTATAAGTAAGGTAAAATTTATGTGTATTTGATATAAAAGAACATGAGTAGCTAAATTCAGTTATCCTGAAGCATCGTCGTGATGTAGATGGGGCTTGATTAAGACCATTGCATTCGGCACCTTGGAACGATAAACTAAAGTAATCAAACAGATGATGCTGACTGAGTTGCACTGTAAATATACAGTGAAGTTAGCTGTACTTTGTCAAGCCAAGACATTCGTGTTACATGATATATTGAATGGTGGGACACTATTACTGCCAATATGCAGACAGCAGAGTTTTTGTGATAGCGTATATTAGTGTAGCCTGTTTTATGTAGATTTCTCTAGATATCACCTATTGCAGAAGCCTCATGACACAATTTCCAGAAACTTTCGGTGGTACATCTCCGATTGTGATCCCCACACCCCAAAATTACCCTCTGTTCAAAAATGTGTGTATATGGGATAGTAAGGATCTTGTGTACACAATAACTCCCATAGATCTTACCAGATTTCGATGGAACTTTATACATGTTTGTTTAAGGGGTCAATATCTAGCCTAAGTTTGTAAATGGAGGAGATCGGCGAACGTAGCGAGGGGCTGCATTGGGACCCCCCTTTTAACTTCCCTAATGAAAGACTCCTACGATCACAGGCTGACTCTTAGGATAACCCTTTACATTCAGGGCTATCATTCAGCCCCAATGATCATACTAACAGTCACACAGCCGCCATATTGGAAAATGGCGGTTGAAAAACAGTTTAAATTAATTTTGAAAATAGTGGATTTTTTCAAAAAACTATTTGAAACAATAATTATTAAGCATTGAATTTCCCATAAAAAAGGTTTGTATCATTTTTATGATAAGTTTCAAAATAAGCCCACAAAAATTAGAAACTTGCAACAAACGAAAAAAAAACTTTTAGGCTTTTGATCCTCCCTCCCACCAAACAAATTCACATAAGCAAGGAACTTTGCATTTGTTTTCTCCTTGTGCTACAGCTGCCATATTGTAAAATGGTGGTCAAAAACCAGTTTTAGGTAGATTTCTCTAGAAATGACAAANTGCAGATGTCACTTAGTCACTACCAGGGAGGCATTGATAATGGATCAGTGACCAAGTTATAGGGTGCGTAATACTCAGTGGATCGGACTCAATACCAGACTGAGACATTAGAATAACAAAGCACTGTGAAATAAGACCTGCAAAAACTGGTTTAACATAAATTCCTCTATTAAAGTTTTAGATACATATAAAGATTGGATTTTCAATCATTTCATAATTCTTCTGAAGACAATTCTGTCTTTCAATGAAATTTGGATTATTATGAACATATTAACATCTACCACATATTTGAAACAGATCACTTATTTTTACACCTAATATATATTCAAAATACATATCATTTGTAACATAGTTTTCAAAATCATATTTACCAAGAGTCGGTAAACTTTGGCTGCTAGACCCAGATTGATTCGGGTGTGGTTTCTTAGTAGATGGCTGGCGCAGAGACGGCGTTTGTAACTATCGGAGTACTGCCAAGATAGTTGTTTTCGGCGAGCTTATGAGGAGAAACATCCAGGTCGCTGTNATAGGGTCTTGTCAGCTCCTGGACGACATCTATCCCTTATTTGGAGTTGTTTGCGAGGTCGTTTGGTTTGACGTTACATCGCCTACTTCCAGGGTCGTTGCTGGCTAGCTGCACCCATGGGAAAGTCCAAGAGNNTGCCTTTACAGGCTTGTGGCTACTTCACTGGATGTTGAAACCCACCCACTCTGTATATTCTCGGTTGCGGTCGTCTGAAGGTTAGAGTTCGTAGTTTTTGCGAGTGTTACTGCGTCACTTACATCCTGCTGGAGCTTTCCACTGGCCCTGGGGTTTTTACTCTGTTTTGCAGTCTGGCCTCCGTTTCTTCCACGTAATTTCTGTATGCTGGGTTTCAACTTCTCCCATATCAATAATTAATGTCTGTATTAAAACTAAATTATTCCTTTACATAGTATTGTTACACACACATACACGTTGCTGGGGTCATCATTTATATTAATTTTCACAACTGTTTGGAAAGTGAATTATTAACATTGAAACAAATAAAAGAGTGAACAGAATAACGAGGTTGGTCCAGGAGAGCCTGGGTCGATCCCTGACACAGAAGCCCTCAAGACATAATTTCCTAAAAATTACTGTAACACATCTCTGGTCATAAATCACCACACCCCAAAATTGTCCTCTGTTCAAAAGTTATATATACATGGGGGTGACCCAAAAATAACCAGAATTGTTTTTTTAAAAAGTGTTTTATTAAGATTTACTACCGGAAACTCAAGTCTTCCTCGAAGCACTTGTCTCTTTACTCAATGCAGTTGTCCAACATTTTTTTTCACTGCTGGAAACAGTTTTGAAACTTAAGTGTGGGACTAGTGGTTAACCACTTGGCCTTGCACGCTGGAGATCCCAGGTTCGATTCCTGGTTGTGGCTGGGTGTTATTCATTGTCTCAATAAAAAGTGTTAATGATTACCTTCACAAAAATAGTGAGTGCTGGATACGTGTAAACCGGCTCGAATGACCCATGTGTAGTCGAGTAGCCATAAAACCGCACATTATCATCGTCAGTGTGGATTCTGTCCAAGGCCTCCAGCGTTTTTTGTTTCACCTCGTCTACGTCGGCAAAACGTTTCCCTTTCNGNTCGTATTTCNTACGAGGGAACAAAAAAGTTGTGTTGAGCGAGGCACGGTGGTTGGGGCAACATGTTCGTTTTGGCCAAAAAAAACTGTTGGACGCTCTAGGCCGTGTGGGGAAGGATCCAATCATTGCTTCTCCACATTTCTGGGTGTCCTTTCCGCGCACGTGTGCGGAATCTTCTCGACACCTCCAAATAAAACTGCTGATTCACTGTCCTTCCAGGAGGAACATATATGGCCTACGTAACAAAATGTAAAGTGACATGTATAAAATAAAAAATTATATGTATTTTACTTACCACTATCTCCTCTAAATATAATTTGTTATTTAGAAATTCATATATAGGCCTACACACTAATTACATTTCTGCTTATTGGCATACATGTGAGTTTCATCACTTATCAGCTGATATATTTCGTAGTCATAAAAATGTTCAAATAAACACAAAGGATCACTTGAATCGTCAACATTTGATATAACGCCACTCTGTCCGATAAAAGAAAATATATTTCTGAAGCTGCCGTGCAATTTCCATTGTATAAAAGTGTTTGTAGCACTCGTATTACTGTTTACAGGCTTCATTATCACTTTTGTACTCTGAATCAATACTCNATTCATTCATAGCAAAGGANATTTCACTATTTTCGTCAGAACTATGACTTTGGAACAATGTTTGGGCAATTACTTCATCTGTCAGAGTTTTGTTTTGCCTATTCAGAGCCATGATAAAAACTGAATGCCAAGAAGTTGCACAATATTTGTTTTGGTACCAAAATAAAATGAAATGGTAGCTAATTCAACAGAGCGAACGTGTAGCTTAAAGTTGAACACGCATTCATTTTAGGATCTTTGAAAGCAAATGTTTCAAGGTGGGTTAGCCAACTCGAATAGGAGTAAAAACTGGTGTGCGTCTATAGACTGGTTATCAAACGCAAAGTGGAACAGAAGGTGCGGTGTGGCTTAAGATGGTTTAGCAAGTTAAGGGGTTAAAATTGTAAATTGCACACGTAAACATTTTTAATATGAATTGAATAACTTTCTGAGGTTTTATTACAGCATTTAGTGAAGTATCAAAGTTTGAGACTGCTAAATGCTGGTAACCAAACACCAATTTAATTAAATTTTGGAACTAAGAAATCCTAGTGAACTTTTATTTTATCAAAAGAAAAAAAAAATAACTGAAGCCATACTTCCATGATATGAATATTAATTAGAGCCACAAATGTTCTACATTCCAGCCTTAGAGGTTTAGGGTAGACACTATTTTAAATAGTATGGTGAAATTAGAACAAGTCGTTGCTCACACATGTCTGTATTGAAGTCCACTGCAATCATTTTCCTTCTGCAGTATGGGATGTTTTGGGAAACTACAAGTGAATTTCAAAGGGCTGGTGCACAGTAAATAGTGAATCTTAATTTAAGCCCAAAACATTCTTATTTCAGCTGCAACAACTTTCAGACACAGACCTGCTGCTATGTGTATCAGTGTTCTTAATTATTTTTTCAAATCCTTATCTGTACATGGAGCATCTACTTACATTAAAAAAGAAAATAGGATAATGTAAAATTCTTTTTTGTACTCTGTCTATTGCAGCAACCATATTGCTATAGGGATTTTGTTGTCCATAGATCTCACTATGCAGCACTATCACTCCAGCAGCAGCAACAGGTCTAAACTTTATGATGGCACACACAAAGTTTGGCAATACTGCAGGATGCCGGAGTTCAGCTAAGATGGCATCACATAGATCTAGCATGGGCCACAGTATATTTTGACATTTGTCTATAAATAAATTAATTTCAGACAAATGTAATGGTAAAATTTCGGCAATGTCTATTGTGACAACATCTTAATTTCACCTCACACTTATTTTTGCACAACTCCTAAAATCAAGTACTCTTTACTGTATGTAAATACATTTTTATACAATGATGTATGCGAGTTACATCCGATTGTAAGGTAGTGAAAAGTGCCTAGTCATATATAAAACGAAATGTAGTCACTTTCGTCTGTCTGCTAGATGATGCAGAGATAGTGTACACTTTTCATTTGGAATGAAAGGGTTAACAAATACCTAAATTTGTAGTGGACAGTGCATTTGACGTAAGCTGGGCCTTAGAAGCTTTGATTTTCTGGATTTATTGTGATTTAATAACTCGGTTACTTATACTGCAAGTGTAAATTTTATGTCTAATAAAAAAGTTTTCTTTAATTTTTCTCTACAAAAAATAATTTAGTTTGTATGTTGTAATTTGGTGGACCACCGTTTAACCCCATGTTCAACATAAATTCTGACTTAAGTCTGTAGAAAAAAGTTGTACAAAATTAAAACTATAAAAACCCAATCAATTTCAGTTTCCATACTCCGCCTGTCTGGAAATTAAAAGTATTAAGTCGATACATTATAATCTTAATTAACAGGAAAATAAAAAAAAGATGACTAAAAAAATACTGGCCCGGGACTCGGAACTCGAGTAGATTGGAGCTTTTGCTGATTGTCGCAAAAACTTATGCACTGAGCTACGCCATGTTAATGGAAATTCTTCTGTGGTTTCAGAGTGGAAGGTGAGGGATCAATCTGATNGCTCATTCGTTACCAGTTCCGATGTGGGGTTGCTAAAAGTCTTCCCCAAATCGCATAACTTTATTGCGCATAGCGCCGCTATGAACCATTTCCGGACATGGGTTCCCTATCTCGAATTGCTCCTGAGGCTGTCGCCAATGTGTGGTTCAATTTTTACACACGAGTTTTTAAACACAGTTTTTTCCTCATGTTAAAATGCTGTTAACAATATTTTAAGATAATGTTATCTCTGCTTCTGGAGTGGATAGGACATACATATACTCGGAATGTTATGGAAAAATTTTTAATACGAAGAAGTGCAGGGTAACACATATTTTGAAGTTAGGTTAATATGATACTTTCTACAAGATATACAATCAGATATTTTTGACATAAAACACATTTTTTCCATGTTTTTTCCGAGTTCCCTGAATCTGTTTGTCATTTTCCAGGCATGTTTTTTTATTGGTTTGCCGCTTCTTATCTTACCAGTCTCTTCGTATTCAACCTTTTCTAATTCTTTGGGTTTGAAATGGCAGCTGTTGTTAGTAATTAGACAAGTGCTGCTGTCTGCTAATGTTCTCTGGCAGTGTTGTTTCACCTTAACAAAATTTGTTAAACATCTGATGAAATACTGGAAAGTAGTTTAACATCACTCAAACTGCTTTACTTGGCTGTTGAAAATACGTGTTATTTGCAACGGTGTAATTTATAACTAATAATTGTTGGAAGGTGGCAACTAGAAGAACCTTTCGTTCACCAGATCATGTGCTTTTAAATTGCTGTCTTCTGTTGGCATGGCTGTTGTGGTTGTTTCAAAACTGTTCTTCTGCATTCTACAGTAATAATACTTTTGTCGTACATTTCTGAATTTGAATAATCTCGTCAGGTGGTGTGATGCTTGAGGCGGTGGCTGGCAGCGTGTGAACTGTAGCGACGATGCACATTACCGTAACTGAGGCAGGGCTTTAGAATAGGTTCCACGTTGATTATAGAGTCGTTTGCACACTGTTTGTACATCCTGGAGCTTTTGATTGTAATCAGAATTTAAGCTAGTTTAGCTTTCTTGAAATTCTGATTGCATTTTAAATTCTCTTTCTTTCAGACTTGTCTGAAGCCACTATCTATGATGATGGCTACTGCAGGAAAAAGAAGAAAGTGAAAAGAAAAACATCCAAAGACAAAGTCAAGGATAATACACGGGATTGGACAGCTCCCAAGAGAAGAAAAAAGAAAGGCCTAAATAGCGAGGGAGACGGAACATCTGACAAGGTGCCCAAGAAGAGGGGACCCAGAGGCAGGCCACCAAAGATACCCCAGCGGAATGTAACAAGTGAGTTAAGACAGTTTAGGAAAGCTTTTTGTTTAAAAATGAAAGAAGAATACATGCAGTCGCAAGATGAACAATCTCAGGAACCTTTGGAAGAGAATGGAGACTCCTCAGGGGTGCAACAACTAGTAGTGAGGGAACCGCCCAAACCATCGATCAGCATTATAAGATACACGACGCCGAAAGGAGAGTGCAAGAGCTATTTGGAAGCTTTCCAAAAGTTTATGCTGAACAATCGACTCGTAAAGGGAATGGCACCCGGAACGCTCTCCGATAACGCTGAAGGAAGACCAAAAATTTTACCTGCCTCGGGAAAAATACCAGCTGGAGCGAAGAGCCTTGGCAAAATTGTATTACCTAAGAGCACAATGCCACTTCTCCCTACTGGAGGAAGTGCTTCAAATTGCAAAGATACTCCAAGTACTTCTAGTGGTGAGAATGCAACTAGTGAAGGACAGAAGACCTGTGTTGCTGTTATTGTTCCAGATGGCATCACTCTTCCTGGGCATCCCATGGGAAGCTCTCCAGGTACTATATTTTTAGAGCCAGTTAAAAAACCTCTACACCGTGCTCGTCCTATGAAGAGTTTGATAATAGAAAGAAAACCCGGTCGTGTTTGTGGCTCGAAATTTCTCCCAGACAAGGTTCGTGGTAGGGGACCTGATACAGGTCAAAGGCGAATAAATCCTGGCATGTACCGTGGTGAACTGGCAGCTCAGCGTTTAGAAGATCTGGCAAAACATGGAGTTCTGACAGTAAAGAAGAAGGTAATTAAGATAAGTGAGCTGATTAAAGAAAACAAAAAAATAGAGCCTAAAGATGAAGAACATCCAGTCCCACCTAATGTTGATTCGTTGGACAAAGACGAACAAAGTGTNGTCGAAGAATCTTCTGTGTCGCATGCAGATGAGACTCCTCCAATTTCTCTCATCCCTACCACTAAACCATGTGCCATAACTCATACTCTTCCAAATGGAGAACCTAGTGGAGACTGTCCTCTACCGTTGGAGAGTGAAAAGACAAAAGAGCCATGTGAAGAACAAGTGAAAAGTAGTAGTTTAGTGATCATTCCTGCCTCTCAAGTACCATTTGTGTTCCCTACAAGTACTACCACAAGTACAACCCCTTCCTTGTGCATTATTCCTTCTCCCCAAATCCGACAGCACGAACAGTCACAGCAAGTGCCGCCACCAGTCCCACCTCATCAACAACAGCAGTCACCACAACAGCAGCAGCAGCAACAACAACAACTACAACAACAACAACAACAACTGCCACCACCACCACAACAACAACAGCAACAGCAGCAGCAGCAACATCAACAACAGCCACCACAACAGCAACAATTACCACAGACACAGCCATTAATAACACCTCTTCAACAACAACAACAACAACAACAGCAGCAGCAACACCACCACCAGCAACTTCAGCAACAACAAATACAGCAACAGCAGTGTCAGTCACAACAACCTCCTCCTCAACTGCCCCAACAACATTCGGAGCAGCAGCATTCAAAGTTGGATGTTCATTCTGTTTGTTCGGTTACAACACCTGTTGCAATAACAAGTAGTTCTCATTCAATACCATCTCACCCAGCTCCTCAATATCCCCATCAGACAACACATGTCTCTCAGATGGTTGTNGATTACCATCATCAGAGCGCTCAAGTTGCACAGTCATCTGTCTCGACATCTCTCGGGCAGCATTTTTTAGTGGTTGGGACTGGGGGCTGTGTGCCCGCGGCATGGTCCCCAGTCCTTCCAGCCACGTCCTCCCTCCATCCGCAGGGACACACCACCATCACCACATCTCCCACACCCCATACAACCAGCAACCTTCAGTCACAGAACCCTCCCAATCCCAGCAGCCTCTACTTAGTCAGCTGCTGGAACAATACTGCCAGTCAGCCACAACTGCCCCCACCCCCACACCACCTACCCAACCTCCCCTCAGACAGGTGTTGGAGCAGCTCAATGCTCCCCCACATTCCCAGCAGCACTATGCCCCTTCATCCCACTACACTCCCCTCTCCCAGCTCTTGGAGCAGCACTGTCAATACCAGTCTGCCCCACCTCCCCCACAGTACCCTTCCCAGTTCCCCCCTCCAAATACAGGTCCCTTTTACTCACGTCAGTACTGGTAATAGTGATATTTCTAATTCAAAACCATTTGTTATGTCTTCTTTATTGGCACCCCCAACGACCTTAGCCAACAAGACGGATGATTCGTTGACTTTAATGGCCAATTGCTCTGCTGATTATTGTAATCAGGTGCCAGGCTCNGTTCTAGAGACACTTACTAAATCACAGCCTACTCCTGATGCTGTTGAAGCTGGGAGGATTCTTCAGTCCTTTCGCTTTGAAATAGCTAGGAAAGCATTGAGTAATTCTTGTTCTAATCCCTCCATGTCTACACTTCAGCATAATTTATCTACTTCATCAGCCTCTTCTATACCATCATCTGCATCACCAACAGCTACGTCTCTTGGTGGTGGGGTTACTTCATCTGTGGCTTTATCCTCNACTACCATTTCCTCTTCTTCAGAACAGTCCAGTCCTTTTGCACAAAGTCAGCAGCAGAGTTCGCCAGCTGACACCAGTGAAGGATTCACGGGNATCGGAATGCTAGCAGCAGAATGCAGTAAAGCGGATCCTCTTCGTGTTCCCGATTCTGGTCTGGAACTNATATCTATAGCCCACGAACTTCTGGAACTGAGGGACAGGGCTCAGTCTGGAGTAGAGGTACGTAGTTCATTGATTGTATGCAGGTTCATTTAAAAAGTAACAATAACATTAATGGTATTTAACTTTGGTTACAGGCAAGCACATCTTCGTGTGATCCAAGTAGGTCTGGNAGGCAGCAGGCGAGAAATTCGCTGGGCGGCCATAGTCGCCGGAAGAAACCGAGTGGATGTGAAGATTATAGTCGTTAGTATCCTGTTTTATTATTGTGAAATGTGTTTTATGCATGGTTTTTTGCATGTATATGTATTAGTGCATTAAATAACAGTTGCTATCATGTTCTGTTTTTTTTTTTCAAAAGTAGTTTTGTTGGTTTTACATTTGAAAACGCTTGGATTAGATATACAGTAATCTGGTTATTTGATATTCAGTAAGATAAAATATTTTTAACGTGTGACATTTTGCGGCATAAAATATTTTCTGCTGTTAATAGAAAAATAGGCATAAGGGCAAAATGTTACCTTAGACCAATAGCAATCAATTGCCAACACTTGAGTTTTGAAAAAGCTCGTTGCTAGGATATGGGAGTAATCCGGGCGAAATCCCGAGAGCAACTGTTTTTGACCTTGTGACTCCAAATGTTTGTCTTGTGTTGCAGTTGCCCAGTTACTTATTCTCTTTGCTTTTTATATTTAGTATTTTATTGTTGCATGTCAGTTATGGGGAAAACTGGCAAGATTTTGTCCGACGAGACCTGCAGGTCGATTGTCGAAGCTGTGAAGACCGGTCGTACTCGCAACAACGTCACAAAGCAGTTGCATTGGTCCCGATCAGCTGTATCCACTATCTTGAAGAAGTACTACGATGTGGGAGGAATATCGGACAAGAAACGAAGGGGTTGCCCACGCAAGAACGCTGTCGACATTGCCTGTGAACTAAACGACAAAATTTGATGTCAAAATCGGCCGACACACTGTAGGACGCCGCCTGCGATCCGCTGGACTCGATGGACGTGTTCCTGTCAAGAAGCCGTGGATTAACAACAAGAACCGCAAGGCCCGATAACGGTTCACAAAGGATCATCTTGGNTGGGGTTCCCGGGAATGGTCAAAAATACTTTGGTCGGACGAATCAAAGTTTCTACGGTTAAGAAGTGATGGGAAAGAAACAATCCCCGGTACCATTTGCCGACTGTCAAACAAAGTGGTGGTGTTATTGTTTGGGGCTGATTATCTTCCTCTGGTTTAGATGTCTTGCACAATATAGGTGGCATTATGGACGCTCCAAAATACAAAGACATCATGGCCAATGTCATGTTACCGTTCGCTCGCCAGAAGATGGGTCGTGGCTGGCAGTTCCAGCAGGACAACGGTCCTAAGCACATCTCGGCTTGGCAGGGCCTGGTTTGCAGACAATTGTGTGCAAGTTCTGGAATGGCCAAGTCAATCACCCAACCTCAATCCTATCGAGCATCTTTGGAATGTGCTTGACCGACTCCAGCAAGGCCGAGCTCCTTACGGATCTGGAGAAGGAGTGGCCCACCATTCCGGCTTCTGTTTTGAACATATTGATGGAGTCCATACCCCGTCACTGCAGCCGCTATAAAGGCCAAAGGATATGCAACTAAATATTAGTTCCTCGTTCGTTGTTTGATGGCTTTTTGCATTATTTGAGTTATATTTGTAGAAGAATAAAGGTTTGGTGAAAAATATTTGCTCTTGCGTTTTTGTGCGGATTACTTGCATATCCTAGCAACGAGCTTTTTCGAAACTCAAGTGTTGGCAATTGATTGCTGTTGGACTAAGGTAACTTTTTGCCCTTGGGACTATGTTAGTATTAACAGCGAAAAAGATTTTATGCCGCAAAATGTGACACATCAAAATCATTTGATCGCCACTGTAGAAAACAAAGGAACCAGTTTTCAGCGCATAAAAGAATCTGATAAAATTATATGGTCTATGGAATTAGGTGTGATTTAAAATCGCACTAATGACTGTTTGAATAATCTGTACTCCATGAATCAGTGCATATTTCCTGTTTAGGCATTTGTAGACTAAATGGTTAACCATGATCATAACTTGGGGAGTAGGGTTCATGAAGTTCAAATACTACTACCAAATAGAGACACCTATGGAAAAGTAGCACATTACGTCACTTCAGGAAACCTTTCTTGACAAGGTGGTTGTTATTTACTAAACCCCTCGCCTGTTTTTTAGTTGCCAAAATATGTTTCTACACTTGCTGATTTAAATATAGAGGTGATAGGATATTTAACATTCACTTGCAAAAATGTTATATCTGCGTTAATTTTTCCCTTAGAAACATGTGGTTTGAACAGAATTTGTGAAATTAATTGGACTAAAATTCTGTGTAAAAAAAATTGATATAGTTATTGTTCATAGCTTTTTGTTGGTTCCTGTTCGTGTTCAAGTTTTTAAAACACTGAGCTCCTCAAAACTAGTGCTACTACATGTTGCAATTAAGTGCAGAAAGACAGTCATGTTACAGGATGTAATTTTACACTAGTGTCCTAGAATAGGTAGTGGTTAAAAGCCCTACGTTGCCCGTGTAAAAAAAATTTGAAGGTTTTGGATGCCAAATTTGATAAATACACAATCAGAGGTTTTGCCATCTAATATCTGATTCTGTACATATTTCTTCATGAAATTGTCATATTTCAATATTTGAATGGGTTTTGTAAAAAATAAGGTTAATGCTTAATGCAAACACAAACTTTTATATGACAAAAAA
>KZ870877.1:17734-33254 GCA_003456935.1 Machilis hrabei | reverse complement strand
CCCGACACGTTTTGGGTAACCCACACTTTTAGGTTACCCGACAAGTTTCGGGCAACACATAGGTTTCGGGTACCCGATATGTTTCAGGTAACCCATAAACTTCGGGTACCTTACGTTTTTCGGGTTACCCGAAGGTGTCGGGCTAAATGAACCTTTCGGGTGCCCGAGGTCAACCCGACTCGACTCCGACCGTCGGGTACCCGAACTTATCGGGTACATGCACACCCCTACTTAAAACAAACCAACCATTTTTGTCATATCAGCATACTCGAGTCTTATCATAACGAATGGTTGAAATACACCCCTAAAAGGAAATACTTTCCATATGATGGTATGTCGACAAGAACAATGTTAGCAGTTCTCGATCACAACAGTAATGTCAATCTTGAGCAAATGGGTCTGAAGTTACAGTTCTCTAAAACAACAAAAAATTGGGTATCGAAAAAAACTTACCAAAATAAATGTAACTCCTGGCGATAAGACCTACAGAGAAACATCATGGAAGTTTAAATTATGTTTGAAACTGGAACAGGCTTCCATGTTAAATTTGATAATAAAAGACAATTTACCTTGTTCCTTAAGGAACATTAAATGAACATCATGGAAGTTGCTGTAGGCCACACTTTGCTGCATTTTGAGGACACCTATTTGGTCAATGTTCCAAAAAATCTCTCTTCAGTTGAACGTCCTTCAACTTCACGTGTATCATACAATTATTTCGAGGTAGGTGCATTATATATTTTAGATTTTGTCGGAAGGCAGAGTAGGAATCCATATTCAAAATTGGTTGAAACAATTTTCTTACCTTACTCTGTTGTTGACAATGCAATATTTCGTCACCCCATCAAGGTGACATCCTCAGGTAACGTAAGATTTACACTAATTCACAGGTGGTAGTCATATATTCTACTATTCTAACCAAACAAAGCGTCAAATATAAAAAGATATAAAACCCTGAGGGAGCTCCACTTACTACACACATTAAAAACACAGCACATATCGGCTGTAACAAGCTCAAGCTCAGATACACCTCCACTTAAGACAATCAATAGATTTTCATATTTTAAAGGCACTACGAATCCAGATGAACTCAGAGGGATTTACTCCATACAATTTCAGTGCAACAAAACATACATAGGACAAACAAAAAGAAATTTCAGAACCAGGAAACAAGAACATATTAGGGATATCAAGTTATGTAAAAACACTTCTGGTCTAGCAGAACATTGCATCATGGAGAAACATATACCAGCATGGGATACAGGCAAAATTATTAAAAGAGCAGAGTCATAAATTAGCAGAAATACACTGGAAACAATCAATATCTGGAATGCGAAGGATAATCTAAACAGGGAACAGGGATTTTTGGACACAATCTGGTATGATTTTTACAAGGAAAGGGAGAATGACATTAAGGTCGTTTGGCCACCGGCTCCGACTTCAACCCGGAAACCTACAACCACCGGCAACATTGCCAGCTCGACCGTCAATTGTTTCTCCATATCACATCGACATCGATTACCAGTTCAGAAACACCTTTCATTTCCAGTGAAAAAACAGTCTGATGTGGTCGTTCAAACAGTGAACAATTACAGCCGATATGTGCCGTGTTTTTAATGTGTGTAGTGAGTGGAGCTCTCTCAGGTTTTTATATATTTTTATATTTGACGCTTTGTTTGGTTAGAATAGTAGAATATATGACTACCAGCTGTGAATTAGTGTAAATCTTTGCACAACGTGGCCTGAGGATGTCACCGTGATGAGGTGACGAAATATTTTGAATAGGTGCATTATAATCTATTCTCTTGTATATGTTCAATGCCTAACTGTTATTAATATATATATTTTACAAATTATGTGTGCGAGGATGGAGGGGAAGGATGAAAAAACAGTTAACCTAAATAGCTAAATTCTCCTGCTGCATTTGCCTTAAAGCCAGTGTAAATATAACCAGCATCTGGAAAGGCGTCATATTTTTTGTAACTACGCAAGCTTTCCTCACATTTTTGCCTAATGTGGTCCACGAATTCACCCAATAAATAAACTGTTTACAAAGGTAAACAGTACGCAAAACGCACTAACCCAAGGCTCCAGTCTGTTGACGACTAGTCTGTCACTCCCTGCTGTGACGTCATCAATGGATGGCACGAAACGCCATAAATCACGAACGGGTGGTTCGATTACAATGCAAAAAAACTGAAATTCTTATAATTTTTCCCAACATTAAGCTAAAATGGCATTTTTAACACAAACTGCTCCTTTAAGTTTAGCATATTGTTCACAATTGATTGTACTGTACATATGATACATTATAGTATGCATTAAGCTAGTATGTTACGCTCATATTACATGCCGTTGATTACATTACGTGACTTAAATCATTAAAGGATTTCTGAGCACAAAATTTTGATACATTCAGAAATTTGATGCTTGAGAACATTTTTAGTAATTCGTATGAATATTACACACACATTTTTGTTAAAAAACAATGAAATAAACTGTAAATTTTCTGCAACACGGCTACAATCACTTTTCCAACAAAAGCTGAAAAGATAAAGATAAAGTGTGTTGTTACACCAAAACCAGATGGGACATTTCAAGATAAAGATTGGAGCTGAATGGAAATCACAAACGTCGAGATGAAGAATATTCACAACACCCAGCTTTGGGGGAATCGAACCCACGGCTTTTGGTGTGAGAGCTGGCCGACTAACAAATATCAGCTTGACCTGAAAAGTGTGTTTTCTCACTTTAATGTCCTATATTTATTGGTTGCAATCCACAACAAGGAGATGCAGTTTTTCTTACCTCCACATTTGAACCACTCTAAAAATCTGCTGCAAGTAATCTTAAGTGTAATCCCTCTTCCATCTCACAGGATTACTGCTCAGCAACGACGCACTTTCCACATAAAATCCCTCACATATGCTTCAACAGCACATTCTGAGTAGCAGCTAGACTAGATTTGTCACACAGGAGAACAACAAAGTACTCCAGCTGAAACAAATCATTATGTGCAGCACCAAACGATAGGACAATGAAGGCTTAGTTTAAATGTGGATAATATTTCTATGAATCCCAGAAAGTTTTTGTTTACTGTACTGTCTTGTAGAAGCCAGGGATCATGTCAAACACAGTAACGGCATGAAACATGGGAAGTTCCATTCTATTAGATCCCAATGATCTTGCCAACTCTGATTAATAATTCTGGTACCTCATACAGAAGAAAAGAGTGTATTGGTACATTGGCTGCTCAAAATGTCAAAACATGCTCGAAAAAAATATGCATGTTTACAGTTCTATTTCAGTTCAAATGCAAAACACAGTGGTCCCGGAAGTCTTAGCAGTTGTAGATAACATACAGTGTTAATGAATTAGAAAACTGTATACAGCAGTTGTGTTTGTTGAGAGGTGCAACACATTTGAAGTAAAGCTTCAGGGAAGAGGAGTTAGGGGCCACTCAGACTTTCCTTATTATTACTTGAATACTGTTAAAATAATCTTGCAGCATGAGTACTTTGTGAATAAAGTCAGCTCAAAATTAAATATCATCTAATGTAACTAACACCCTAGGGAAATTTTAAATACACCAGCACTTTGTTTGCAGTCTTTATATTTGTGCATACACTATCCCAATAAAAGACATCCACCAGTGTGTCACATGACCCACCCATTTTAACATATGCTTTGTTATGGGAAAGAATAAAGAGTTGAAGAAAGTGGTATTATTTTCAAACAATCTGAAGGACGACGTGGAATAAAATCGTTCAATATTTAGACTGTATTTACGGCTTTCGTTCATTTTTCTTCGTGTAGAAAGAAGTGGAGGATAAACTTCATAGTTATGAAAAATATTTATTTATCCACGTCTGCCCGACAGCTTTGGAAGAAATACAGTCTGCTGAAAAGTGCAGACACTGTCTGAGCACATTTTCCAGTTTGTGATTTAAATGAAGGGTACTTGTTGCAGCAGAGTATTTTAAATTTCCTTTTGGAGCTTGCATGCGCCTGCATTACCTTAAATTTAAATAACAGTTTCTAACCAATAGTAACCAGCAAATTTAGTTAATAGTTGTGTTTCACAGTTTGCAGTGGATGCTTTTTAATTTTGTTGTGGTTAGTAAGCCTTTGAAATTTTCTAATACTAAATATTCTGATACGGTGTATGTTTAAGGACTGTGTCTTGGCCATGGTGTTGTTGCTGTGGCTAAATGTCAGTGATGTTTACCAAACTGACAAGTGTTTAGCTGAGCTCATCAGATATTGTGCGAGATTGGTACGTTACCTAGCGTCCGTATTGCATACGAGCGTCTGATTGCACAAGACGAGGCTCAACTAGTAAACATTATTGCAATGCTACAGCAAGGTCCACAGGTTAGTATTCAAAGGATTTTCACGCGTCTCCGTGTTTCGCAAATGAGAGTACATAATGTGTTACAAGATGTAGGGTCTATTCAGCACCTTGAAGCTGCTTCAATTTTGAAGCTGCCTCAATGACAATCACCATTTGTATCAATACAGGTTGTTTTGTGATGAATCCCATTTCACCCATGACTGCCTGGCCAGACATGAATACTCTCGTATCACTTTGATTCAATGTTAACGTGTGGTGTGGTATCCTTAACAATCAGTTAATTTGTCCGTTTATTTTCAAAGATGATCTCGTAGGCACCGGTTATCTACAATTTCTGAAAGACAAATCATCACTACTGTTGTACAATATTCTTTTGATTACGTGGCACCACATGTACTTCTGAAACGACACAGCTCACCAGTTTTCTCTCGACGGGCATTTCCCTGGCTGATGGATTGATCGGTGGAGTGCTGGAAACCATAATGTTGAGCCAATTAGATCTCCACTTTAGATCACTGTGTGTGGGGATGGATAAAAGTAACACCTGTTCAACGAGAGAGAAGTGTAAACACAACAGGCATTGCTTAATAGCATTTTGGATGCAAGAACAAACAAAATGGTTAAAGCAAGCTACTTGCGTGATTCTCACACGAGCTGCATTGTGTATTTAAGCCGAAGGTTGTATTTCTGAACATTTACTATTGCAAGCATTAATGTAAATTTTAAAATTAAGGAGCCTGCTTCTTCTCTCTAGCCTTCTTATAGAAAGAAACCAGTCATAGATTTGCAACATTTCAGAATTGGACCCACGACACGTCTGCTACACGCTCTTAAAATTGGGACTTTTTTATTCCCCTCACTGTTGGGTGCATATTTTAAGAAGAGAACAGTCACAAATGTGTACAGGAGCAGTTGTGTATAATACATGTGATCCATGACAAACAACATGTTACTACACGTATGAGACATTAAAGTGAAGCTGATAACCTATTAATGTTATTCGTGGCAGCTAATGGAAATAAAAGCAACGCTTTCAATGTTGTATTCTAGTCAAAACTGAGAAGAAATATCAATAGAAATCATTTCAGATGTTATTTAGTGCCCTAGTTCTGAGCAAACAAATGTTTAATGCACACATATAGGGCCTAACAATATAACATTTCTCTGGTACAGACATTATATTTCACTATACTTACGGTTTCGTGCTCACTAATTTGACACCAAGATCACCCTGATAGCTTTAGTGAGTCGTGAATTATGTAAGTTTATTGCGAGTTATTTGTATGAACGTATCTGACCATGAATCAGCTGTTTTCGAGTTGAACGACCTTCCATGAAGACGTAATACCGCAGGCGAGCCAAACGAACGTAAATAGGTCGGGGAAGTAAATTATGTCGCACGTAATTTGTTCAGCTAGCAACGAGAAAACGCGCGTAAAGCAGACTTCTTGCAGTCAATCAGATCGAGTCAAACGACAGAGCTTGTTTGCAGCAGCAGACCAATGACGGCAGAGCCATCTAATGACAGAGATGCNAAGTAATTAATAAATTGAATTACTCATGCCGAAAGCAGAGCCAATGACATAAAAATAATTCAAACACGCGGGAAAAGGAGCTAATAAGACTTTGACTCGTGATAAAAGTCGGATTACAGCTGAAATTCAACCGATTAGCGCCAATTAATTAGGATTGTGGGTAATAAAACCCAAGGTTTTATAAAGGCGAGCAGAGAGCAAAGGGGGTGGACGGAACGACAATCTAACGACGCACACTGAGTAAAGCGAGATTCCATCTAAGTAATAATCCCTTTTGTCAACACAGAACAGCGCTATGTTGTGAATTAAGTACGATATTATAATATACTCTGACGTAAAGTGATTAAGACGATGAAAAGTGGTTTTCAACAGTGATTCTATGTGAGAAGTAAAAAAGTGCAAATGAAACAAAAACTTCTTGAGTAGTGAGAAGAGCCCAGGGAACGGGAGGCTCATTAAAGTGAGCGAAATAATTGAAGCGATTATATCAATCTATCGGGGTGCGGTGAACCTGAGTTTAGTCGAGACATTTTTTGGATTTATCCTCAAGTCTCTGTAGAGCAAGTCTTGCTATCCCAGAAGAGGAATTTGTCAGGCAATTCGAGCAATCACCTATAGGTGGGGAGTACGTTGAGTAAGTGACCACCCTAGTGTTGGACTTAAACTTTACGATCTTTATCATAGACAGTGAAAAGACATGAACTTTAGGCAAGTGAACAACTTTAACAAGTGAGAAGCGCAGTGAGTGCTATTATCAGCGAGTGAACTGGAACAGGCAGCGAGCTACGATCGTGCTGAAGCCAGGCCACGAACTCGGGACAAGACGACCAAGGGTGAGAGAACCAGCAACGGTTCCTATCAGACAGGTCTGTGTATTTAAAGAGCTCTGAGGAGGTGAGAAATTCTGTATGGCCGAAAACAGTGTATAACGTAATAGTAAATTGATTTCATTTTTTTCTTTTTTTGTTGTTTCATTTAAGTGCCGTTACATACAGAATCGCTCCTCATTATCCGCTGTGTATTTTGATGTTGTATGTATTAGGTTAAGTTATTCAAAGCATTCGTGTATGAATGCATGGCAGTGTGATAAAAGACCGGGCCACAGTCTACTGAATTTTAAGAGTGCAAAAGCAGAGATTTTACTAGATTGTATTCACATCAGCATTTCAAGTAAAGAAGCCATCTCAAATATTGAAACTCGTAGTTGAGTCAGTAATTTTGTTATCCGCCAAAAGATATGAATTAGGTGAAGACGGCATATTGTATTATATGAGCAAGTGCCGAGAGACAGAATAGGAGCCGTAGAAATCAAGTAAAGGTGGGCAACGTAGATTATTTTAGAGTGCCAGTGATACCTAAAAGTTTGCAAAATAGAGCACTGAGCTATGCACACAATAGTGTGTTTCAGGCTCATGGAGGCGTATACAATACTCTAATGTATTTACAGACCAGTGTCTTTGGACAGGATGACTAAAGATGTGAATCATTACGTATGTAGTTGTAAAATATGTCAAGCCACCAAATCTCTTGTTAGGAAAAATTTGGACAATTAAGACACACAAACAAACCCAGGGTCTGGGACGTGGCTTATGTGGATACTATAGGTCCGCTGTTAACATCCAAAAATTGCTATGAACATATTTTAGTAGTATTAGATTCCATGACGGGGTGGCTGGAGGCCATACCCCTAAGGAAAGTAACAGGAGCGACAGTAGCTAATGCCCTGGAATTTCAGGTATTTTGCCGATATGGCGCATTTCACACGTTAATCACGGATAACGCCAGTACTAATCATAGCCGCGAAATGGGTAATTTATGCAATCGTTGGAAAGTATGGCGGAGATATATTCCAGCATGGCACCCGGCCAGCAATTTAGTGGAGCGCAGGAACAGAGACGTCACGTCTAAGCTGCGAGCTTACGTCTACGATAAACAGACTAGTTGGGCACACGTGTTACCGTATTTAATGACAGCATTAAATAAGTCAGTCTGTGCAATATTCCGCTAGTCAGCTGCTGTACGGGCGAAAGCTGCAAAGACCTTTGGAAAACGTGTTGAAAGAAAATGCAGGGATTGAAAGCGAAGATGAAACAGGGAGCCGAAATTGGAAACATTGGACACGCAGCCGAGAATGAGACTCCAAACAGAGACTGGAAGCGGCCGACAAGAGCAGAAACGAGAGTAACCAGTGCCAAGAAAGGTATTATAACTCCAGGAGGAAAGTGCGTGAGTTCCAGGAAGGAGACTGGGTTCTGGTGAAAACGTTTCCGCAGTCAAATAAGGTAAAGAAAAAATGGCAAAGTGGTGTCCTAAATTTGATGGACCATGGAGGGTGTGGAAACAAAGGAATCAATGGAATACTTTGCGCAACAACGAGGGAGTGCGCAAAGGCCAAGTACACATAGAGCAGATGAAATCGTATTATTCATGTGATAATGAAGAAGAAGAATTACCAGAGGGAGAAATCGTTGACAAATAGGATAAGCGATAGAGCTTGGGAGTCCTGAAAGGTTGACTGACACCCCACAAAAGTTAGTAATTCAGAGAGAAATGTAGTTTAGGTAAAATAAAAATGTTTAAAAAGTCTGTAAATCATTATGATGAGTTGAAAGGTTGTAATAAGGGCTGGAAGAGTTGGAAGCAGACTTGCAGCCAAGTGCAACCAATGTAATGCAGATTGAGAAAGAGGAATAAACAAATGTTGAAGAATAGAGATGAAAGAGGAACAAAAACAAAAAAATAAAGAAAAAAGGAAAGAGGACAAAGAAGTGTAGAAAATAAAGAACAGAAATAAAGAAAGGAGAGGAAAGAGGAACATCCTGTCCTCCATTCGATTATTTGCAGAAATAAATAGTGTAGAAGATGGTGAGGAATTGCACGAATCTCTAAACTCTGTTGAGGAATGGTGTACCTTATGGCAGTTAAAACTAAATGCTAAGAAATTCTCGGTTATGGGTATTACAAAGCGTCGGCAGAAAATTCAGACCAACTATAACATCGGTGGTACAGCATGTCATAGTTAATGAATACAAATATTTAGGAGTATTACTGTGCGAGGATCTGTCATGGAATTCACATGTTAACTATATCGTAGGAAAGGCGTTACGAAGTTTGAGATTTATTCAAAGGACGTTAAAGAAAAGTTCTTTAAAAGTTAAGCAAATTGCATACAATGCATTAGTATTACCAATACTACAATACTGTAGTTGTGTTTGGGACCCTCACCAAGTAGGTTTAATAAACTGTATCGAACGGGTACAGCGTAGGGCAGCAAGGTTTGTGTCAGGTCGTTACGATAGATTAGATAGCGTATCTGAAATGTTGGAACATCTAAGTTGGTTTTCATTAGATGAAAATCGCCAGGAAAATAGGATTAAAAGGTTTAAACAAATCATTGAACTGTCATTAAACTGCGAACACGTACTGCAAACAGCTACGTATATAGGTAGAAACGATCACGCAAATAAGATTAGGGAAGTTNGGTGTAGAANGGACGGGTATTTGTGGTCTTTTTTTCCTCGGACAATTCGTGAATGGAANCGTTTATGAGTTGGTGCGTTGCANCCCCTGCCAAAGACTTAAAGTTGATTGCAGGGTAAGATGTAGATTTAGATGAAAGGAGAGGAACAAAGAAATATAGAAGAAAGAAAGATGAAAAGAAAAGGACAGGAGTGAAAATAGAATTGAGAAAATGGATGGGAAGAAAGTGAAACTTGGAAAAGTCAGAGAATAAAGAGAAGCTAAGAGAGGACAAAAAAAAAAAGAGGAATAGACACACACAGGGAAGGGAAGAGGAAATTAGTTTGGATTTACAGACTTACAGTTCGATTCCTTTGCCTTCTCTGTATGTCTCTCCTTGCCTTAAAGTCAGTCTTTGTTTATTTGCTTCCAATATCCCACCTTCCTCTTTGCCAGGTAAAAAAAAAATGAGTCCTCCTGAACTCACATAACCCACACCTCTCCACCCCTTGCTCCTTTGGCCTTGTATTGGAGTCAAGGAGTGAGGAACCACTCTCAACTTCAACAACAGTTTTCCTTTTATCTTTTAAATCCTCTTTAGAAATCATGTTTTTGTCTGGGAAAAAGTATATGGGCCATCCTTTTTCTACCGGTAAAGCCCAAATATATTAGTGCACCCCTAATACTTATACTCTGTATAACTTCCAATCCAGCCAGTGTTTCAGAATCTAGATGGCTTCAGAAATGTTTCTGATTTTTGGTAAAAATTAAAATAGAAACTCTGATTCACGACATATTACTTCGGTCAGATATTTTTTAAAGTTTTATTCCTACGAACAGGCATATTACTCAACTTGTTGTATGTATATGGTTCAAACAACAATTGTACCAAATGGCACCTTTTAGTCACAATTCTACACTATATAACAAAATCCAATGTTCTTCAACTTATTATAGAGTTTAAAATACACATGAGCAGTTAGGTATTAATCTGGGGTTCACTTGACTTTACTTCAATTTCACATTAAACATGTTTAGTTCAAGTTCAACAAAGTTTTGCAACATTCAGTTCAGCGTAAAAATTTGATGCAACTTCAAAAAATTCAACTCAACTCGAGATTAGTGGATTTCGACTGAAAAATGCTGACTTTGCATACAGTTTTCTTACAGGTTTGCACTCGTTAATTGCTCACACAGCAGCATTTTGATAATAAAAGAAGCATATAAAGAGAATTACAACAGGATGACAACTAAATGCAATTGCCAAAAAAGCATACGTCTATTTGCCGAGCAAGAGAATAAAAACTGGCAATTAGTTAAACAAATCCCGTGTTTTGAGAGAAAAGTATGTTCAATGACAACTTATGGACGAACTGATGAATTTGTTCAGAATTGTCAAAGAGTAAACAACAGACAGTAACATAATTAAAACAAAATAGTGGTCATTTTGAAATTTTAGAATTGGCAGACAGAGAAATATTTGAAAGGTGAGTGTTTGAGGGAATATCCCCTTTGTTGAGCATTAAATTTTTTGGTAGAAGAAAGTTATGATGTGATAAGCTGATAATAAGGACAATCTAAGAAGAGAAAGAAATTATGACCATACTTACATTAATTTCTAATGAATTTCAATGGCATTTGCCCAGACAAGTAATGTTATGAATACTTTTTAGAATTTAAAAAAATATGCAATCATTTCAAGATGTAATATACTAATATATGGTCATGTGTACTGTGAAATTTAAAAGCTGCATCTCTGTAGTGGCAGGTGAATGGGGTCAACATCTAACAGCCCCATTAGTCAAATGATTAGCCAGGATTGTCTGACATATTTCTGAAAAATAACCTTTAAAATTTACCCTTGCTTACATCATATATTTTCTGATCAGTAGACATAATGCTTAGGTCCACAATAAATGTTTGTAAAATATATTCAACTTCTGAGAACTGGCTGCCAGATGAGCAACCACCTTAAAATAGATCAATAATATATTTTATTTACATAATGAATGGTCTGCCAAATGTGAAACTGCATGACGA
Source organism: Machilis hrabei (assembly GCA_003456935.1). Classification (NCBI taxonomy): domain Eukaryota; kingdom Metazoa; phylum Arthropoda; class Insecta; order Archaeognatha; family Machilidae; genus Machilis; species Machilis hrabei. The sequence continues at coordinate 21,866 of KZ870877.1, read as the reverse complement.
AGCAGTACTTTTAAAAAGCTGTGGCAATAAAGTAATAAGCCCACTGTTAACAGTATATTAAAAAAATGGATTGAAAAATAAAACAGCAATTGTAGTTCAAAATAGAAGCCTTTATTGCAATAATGAAGGCATTTTCTCTACTCTTACATGGTGATGTTTATAAGAAATCTTAAATCGTGCAACAATAACATCTGTGTTCAACAACACTTTCACAACTGGGGAAACTATTTAATACTACACAAAACTCACTAAAAAAGAAAAAGAGTATCAGCTCTATTTTCGTCTACATAATTCTTGGTAAGTGGCACTCATCTTAATTAACTTCAGTCTGAACACAAGCACTGGGCCACACAATACTAATTTTCACCGACTACAGGAATGACTATACACTTGAACAACTTAATTAACCCCTTAAGCTTCATGTACATTTGAGCCACTTCATCGAAAATGGCACCAAAATATTATAATATAGAAACTGCATTTGTCATTTAAAAAAAAGGAATACTTCAGCAAGATCTGACATGTCAAAAATCAGTATACCACAAATGTGGTGGAGCTGGCTGTAACGATTCTAACTCGGTTTTACACAAAATCTCTTCCGATTTCATTTTTCATGCGATTTGATCTGTACGAACATCAGATGGTCTTCGTTTGCCATTTGCGTTAACAGGTAATACCAGACTCAGTTTGACACTAATTCTGCTCAAAGAGTGCAGTGTTCACATGTGAAGTTCTGACATCTACAGTCACCTTCATGCACTCCTTGTGGAATGAAAGGGACCTTTTCGCCTTGTTCGTAGAACTTGCAACACAAAAAATGGTGTTAAGTTTNACATAAAATACATAAGAAAAGCTGAACTCAATGCATAGCTACGGCATGGTTCATAGGCTCACACAACATAGAATATGTAACTGAGAAATTGTTCAACTCTGTACTTCTGATGCAGTGTGTCTCACGTTATACTGTGTCGATTTAGTCTTTAGCTGTTTTTCTGTTATGTTACCCATAACTCCATCTTGCTTGCCATTACTATTACTTAACTTTATCATTTTATTTAGCATTACAAAGGAACAAGACACTTTCGTAATCCATCTGCCGGTGCGTCAAAGTTTTGCAAATCTGTAATGATGATGTAGACACATATTTTAAAAAAACATATAAGTAGAAATTACTGGAGATCAATCAATGCAAGTTGTCCTCTTCTCAAGACAGGATCTGCCCGTCTACTTGTTTGATGTACCTTATGTTTTTACAAACCACTTGTGTAACATTGTAATTTCTTGTGTATTCTACATAAACACCGTAAATGCTGTTTTTTGAGTTGTGGTTTCTATGAACTACGCCTAGCCTTTTCCTTAATACACAATTTTAAAACAGCTAATGATAATGACATCCACATACTATATAACAACTTAATTGATTTAAAGGAAGAATGCAGTTGCTTAAGGGGTTAAAAAAGTTCCTTGGACCACAAAACTTACAATTATACACTTTTTTGGTCTATACATTTATAAAAGTACGCTACCACAGTTTCATATAAAAATAAGGTTTATCATCAACATGACCTACCAAACAGTTTTAAGATTTGACAATAATCACAGAACCATCAGCTGAAAAATGTCCACAGGCAAGTGTATTTTATGTTCTGGTTATAAAAATTACAAGACAATTGAAAATTTACGTTCAAAACTTCAAGCTTTCCTTTTACCATTTTTAGCATGCACACTTTCCAATGATGCCATTTTGTAACTGTAATGGAAGACGAATACAGAGGTGGAGAACTTAAAATATCTTACTAGACTGTGGACAAAAGTGAATGGATAAAGGTTTATGGTTGTACATTAATGAAGATGGAACAAGTCATGGCCTAAGAAAACCTGAAAAGACAATATGGTTGACAACAGAAAGACTGAAAAAAGTATTATCAGATGACAGCAACAGAGCACATACATACTGAATTTGCAAACTAATGATGAACTTGAAATAAACATAACTACACAAAATTATCAAAAGTGAACCCAATTTTCATGAGAAATTAATAAATTATATTACACAAAAGATACACAAGTTAAACAAACTACTATAGACATAATTAAAAAAGAGATGGGTCAAATTAACTCTGCTATTTTACTCAGCATAAATACAATCTGTTATGAGCAACTACATATCTTACATTATTTCTCTAAATATTTGCGGCACCAATTTAAATACATAGTCCGTTGGGAAATGAGAAAAACATTGGTCTACAAACTCGCCATATAATGATATACATAATGCACCACTGCTGTTTTCACTTCTTTGTCAACAGCAAAATGCCTGCCACTAAAATATCTTAACTGCACCAATCACCCATCAACTTCTGTCCTGCTGCACGATTAACTTGGTAACTTCATGCTGCTTATTTTCACAAGAATTAATTTCTGTACAGCTGTTGTTTTTTTCATGTAAAAAAGATTTACAGCATGGAAAGAGGAGCAGTCATATTTAACTACATGATAAGAAAACATTGATTGAAGTATAACTCTCGATGTAAACTAACTAGTCTGTACAGCAATGTTGCCCCTTTTAATTGGTGCACTGAATGTTACACCAGTCTGCTGTCAGTACATATCAAAATTTGCCTTACATATGGGGGACAGACATCTTTTACTTTTATATCTGCATTCATTTTCTTACAAGGGTCATTCGGAAAGTAGTATCCGATTTAGATTTAAAAAATAACAAATAACGATTTCTCAACATAACTTTTTATCTTTCATCTACATACCTTACGCTATTTTTCAACGTAGGCACTTATTGTAGTGTATAGGTTTTTGTATTCCTTCGTCATACACCTCCGCCGCCAGTCCATTCAGAAACGTAGCGACTGCTTTCTTCGGCTCTTCCTCACTCACAAAGCATTTTCCTCCACATAAGTCCTTCAATTTCATGAAAAAGTGAAAGTCATTAGGGGCCAGGTTTGTGCTGTAGGGTGGATGGCCAAAACTTCTCAGCTGAAACTTTAAACGAAGAGTGGACTTTTTCGGTCCCAGAAGACTTTTGCCATGACACTCCGAGTTGAGAGGGTCTACTCAAATTTCTTTGATTTGAATGGTGATGCCATTCCATCAATTTACGTTTCTTCTTCTCGGGTGCAGGNTAGGAATTCCAAGTTTTGTCCCGTCATGATATGTCAGAAATTCATATCCTTTCCAGTATCGATAAAACAGAAGAAAGACACGCAGCACCCATACTGTTTGTTTTGTGTCGATCACTAAGCATGCATTGAACCCATCTCGCACAAATTTTTTCCATACCCGAGATGAACGGTGACAATTTCATGGATTATGGTGCGAGAAACATGTGGAAATTTTTCATGGATTTGGTCAAGTGTGCGACTCTGATCTGCCTGATGAATTCATCGACACAATACAGCAAATCGTCCGTAGTGACAGATGGGCGCCCGGTTCGTTCACCATTACAGACATTCTCTCTCTCTCTGCATTAAACATCGACACTATCGCAGCACTGTTGCTTCATCCATAATGTCATCACCATAAACTTCTTTGATTTGATGATGAATCTCACACGGTCACGTACTTTTTGCAATAAAAAAATTGAATCGCAGGTCTCACTTCATTTGTGGTGGGGTTTTCTATTTTCTTGTTCATTTTAAACATGCACAGAAACAACAAAAATGCTAATAATGCGATGAAACTACAGAGTATCACAAACAAGTGACAAACTGGATGCCCTTGAACTGGCTGGGTTCCTTCACCTGCGTGGGTGCAANGTATAAACGGGTACTACTACCGAATGGCCCTCATACAATTTGCATCACTGAACCTCTAATGATTGGTAGAATGACGTCAAACTTGTATTTTTAATTCAATGAAAAAAGGAAACTCAGCTTTTATATGTCAAACCATTTNTATAAAGTAGAGTTTAACTTGTGATGAACCAAACACTACACAAAACCAAAAATATAAGAATTTTTGTTTAGAAGTTATTCCAGAAAACCTAATTAATGAAAACTGTTATGACATGATATTAAAATCAAAATAAATGCTTATTGAAGTTCTATTTGATTACAGGATTTTTTAAGTTTCCTCCAATAAACCATTTTAATATACAATAGTGACAAAATAGTTT